>ML834780.1:4509-17865 GCA_009831015.1 Picea engelmannii
GCCTCGTAGTGTTATTATTACTTTGAACAGGAAATTGTACAGGATACCCGAGGCAGTCCCACCTAGTGCTATTTCCTTGATCTCTGCTAAGCAATGCAGGAAGGTCATCTCTCAGATGGGGAAGTTTGTCTTCTTCGTGATTCACACTCAGAATAAGCGAAATATCACAGCCACATCCAGGGTCTCCGCGGCCAACCTATCCACACAGCAGAAGCAAGTAGATAAGGTCGTGGAAGAATACTCAGATATCTTCTCCTCACCTACAGGGGTACCTCTGCACTGCCAGGTCAAGCACCCCATCGATCTAACCCCCGGTGCACCGCTTCCCAATGGGCCAGTCTATCGTCGCTCTTTGTTAGAGAATGAAGAGATCAAGTGACAGATCCAAGAATTGCTCCACAAGGGGCACATTCTCCCCAGCTCGTCACCTTGCGGGAGCCTAATCGTGCTGGTACAGAAGAAAGATGGAACTTGGAGACTCTGTATTGATTATTGGGCTTTGAATAAAATCACAATAAAAAACCGATACCCGATTCCTCAAATCGACAACCTCCTTGATCAACTCACGGGGGCAAAATACTTCAGTAAGATTGATCTGAAGTCTGGATACCACCAAGTCCCGATAGAACAGATAGATGTATGGAAGATTGCCTTCAAGTCAAAGGAAGGCCTTTTTGAATGGTTGGTTATGCCCTTTGGTTTGACAAATGCTCCAACCACTTTCATGAGGATGATGGACGATATCTTGTGACCATTCACCAATACTTTTGTAATGGTGTATCTGGATGACATTCTAATTTACAACAAGACTTGGGCCGAACACTTGCAGCATATTCAACAGGTTCTACACACCCTGCGATAGCACAAGCTATACGCCAACTTGGAAAAATGCTCCTTCAGCATGGACATGGTCCATTACTTGGGCTACATCATTGATCAACATGGCGTACATGTGGATCCAGCCAAGATCCAAGTCATCCGTGACTGGCTAGCTCCAACAACACTCACTGAGCTCTAGAGCTTCTTGGGCCTTGCCAATTTCTATCGCAGGTTCATGTTGGGATTCTCCCATATTGCATGGGTCCTCGACCAAATATACAGGGGTGGTGGTAAGGCAAAATTTGTGTGGGGACGGTCCCAACAACAATCGTTCGATGATTTGAAGCAGTGCTTGTGCTCAACCCCAGTAATTTCACTACTAGACTTGCAACATCCCTTTGAGATCGAGACAGATGCTTCAGACTATGCTGTGGGTGCCATTCTCACCCAGCACGACCACCTTGTGGCCTATCATAGTGAGACACTATCAGATACTGCCCATAAGTATCCTACTTACGACAAATAAATGTACTCCATTGTGCAAGCCTATTGCCAGTGGAGACATTACATTCTTGGGAAGGAGATAGTCATCCACACTTATCATAAGCCACTGCAGTTCATGCAGACACAAGGAAAATTACAAAATGTCTGCCATCAAAAGTGGTCCACATACTTGCAGCAATTCCCCCTCAACATCAAGTATAAAACAGGAAGCACCAATCACGTCGTTGATTGCCTTAGCAGACCGCCAATCGTGGCACTCACCACGGTGCTAGACTCTTGCAGACATGAGACATCTGGATGGGCCCAACTCTATGAGTCAGACCCTGACTTCGCCACCACCTACCAAATGTTGGGTGCGAACGTAGTTTTCGATAATTTCCATCTTCAGGATGGGTTGTTGTGTCATCTGGGCCATATCTTTGTTCCATCAAGTGAGGGAGAAAAGCTGATCTGGGAATCCCACTATAGTCAAGTGGAAAGACACTTCAGCATCGAAAAGACAGTGGCGATGCTTCAGAAACATTTCTACTGGTCGAAACTTCGATAGGAGGTCAACAAGTATATCAGGTCCTGCACTACCTATGCTATTGCCAAACCAACCACTAAGAAACAGGGCATGTACACCCCTCTTCCTACTCCTGACAGGCCATGGGAATCCATCTCAATGGATTACATGTTGGGCCTCCCGTCCACCAAGCGGGGAAATGACTGTGTTTTTGTGGTTGTTGATCGCTTTTCTAAGATGGTGATTCTGGTTGCCTGCAAGAAGAGCACCACAACAGAGTTTACTTCCAAGTTCTTCTTTGAATGAGTCTGGGAACATTTTGGAATCCCACAAAAAATTGTCTTAGATTGGGATAGTATATTTATCAACACATTTTGGTCGAGCCTCTAGTCACTATTGGACACCAAGCTCACCAAATCCATGACCTTCCACCCCCAGACAGATGGCCAAACTGAGGTTGTAAATCGAATGATTGTGCATATCCTTCGCATGTATAATTCAAAGAACCCTCGCACATTGGATGAGAGCCTTCCCTATGTCCAACATAGCTACAATCAAGCCCTACATAGCTCAACCGACCACAACCCCTTTTAGGTGGGGTTGGGATTCCAACCATTGGGTCCCATAGATGTTGCACTTCCCCTTGCAGTCACCTCGACCGACTCATTTCCTGCTCCAACTAAAGCTGACAAAGCCACTCGGTTCATTGAGCAGATCCAGCACATCCACCAATAGGTTCAGGATATCCTATAGAAGTCTAATGATAAGTACAAACAATGCCATGATCAACATCGAGTGCCACATAAGTTCCAGGTGAGCGACAAATTTTGGTTGCACTTGTAGAAAGAACGCCTTATGGGACCCCATCAGAAGCTTCGCCCACTCTGTTATGGGCCATACACTATCACCAAGGATATGGGGGATAATGCTTTTGATCTCAACATTCCTCCTTTCCTTGGCCTGCACCTAGTGTTCAACGTGGATCTTATTTGCCCTTATTTCCCACCATGATTGGACACCTCAGAAGTAGCAGAACAACTGACACCAACAGAGCTCAACCCCAATTGCATACAATGGGAATCCAATGATCAGATTGTGGACACACAGATCAAGGGAACTCAACAACAAAGGATCCAACTTTATCGAGTCGTCAAAGCAGGGCAGCTCTTGCACCAAGGCAAGTGGCTCACCCGGGGCCAAATTCAACAGAAATTTCCTCATCTAATGGGGGACCTCAACACAATGGAGAACATTGCTTCCTAATGAGGTAGGATTGATCCATATGGATATCGGTGGTCACCCACCTTTTCCAACTGGCTCAAAACAGTTTTCTGACAATTTTGGCAATTTACTATTTGTAGTAGTTTTAACTTCTGGGGCCATTTTGAGGGCCTAAATGAAGGTTTTTGAGGATTGATGTCCTAAATGATAGCGAAAGGCATGATTGAGCCCCAAAAATGAATCTCCCTGATGATACCTTTCCAATGGGCCATCACACACCTAAAACGGAGATCGTATGCAAAAGTTACGACCCCGGGAAGTTGATGTACTAACTTACCCAAATGGGGCCCACATGACTTTTGGCGCTTCATCTCCTAGGGTTAGGTTTTTGGATGTCTAGGGTTTTTGGCATTCTTGTTTATTGTAAGAATGCCTTCAAAGCCTCATTGTAATGTTCTTCTGGCATATGAGCGTAGCCTTCACATCTCTTCTCAAAGATAAGCCGCCACCATTCTAGCAAGCTTGTTTCCGCTGCATTTTATAGTTTCAGCTTATTTCATTATTGAATAGAAAACCAATTTTACTATATCTCTGTTATTTTGTGCTAAGAATCTGTTAATAATTTGTATTCATTTCATTCTTCTCATAAAATCTGGATCATATAGACTGTTATAACATCAATTGACCATTGAAGCATTGATGATTTTATTGGCCTGGTCCCTATCCTACTTACAGACACCTTTTCCCCATACCTTCTTTGGATAATCTAAAAAAAACATTTTTGAAACTTGTACATGGCCTTACAGTTATGTAGAACATGTATACGCGAGTTTCTCAAAGGTAAGTCGTGTACATGTCATTAAATGCTCAATTTTTTTTTCTTAATTGCAAGTTGAGTTACGGGTTTGGTTAGTTACCTAGCTCTGTTTATCCGTACTCAATTGGTTTTAACTGACTGGAGATGACTTAAATAGAGCATAGATCCAAAGAGAAAGGTAATGGATGAATACATATGAAAGAAAACTAATGTTGGTTGATCCTTGCCATGTATGCAATCCCCTGAATCTCCCTTGCTTTATTGTTTCTTAAACCTAGAAATCCTTGTTTCTAGCCATCACTAAACACTACAGAAACCCTCTTGGGTTCTCTTCGAGTCCATCAATGTATTCATATTTACATAATTGAAAGAAAAAACATTTAATAATAATACATAGCTATTTTTTTTTTTTGTATTCACTTACTAAACCTATTTTTTTATTCATCATTTTCATTTTGTGTTTCAATGTAAAAGCTTGCACCTCAAAATAATTTTTTTAACCTCAAAATAATTTTTTTTAATTCAAAAAAATGTTTTATAAATAATTTTATAACATCATATTATGTATCAATTGTTTTTTAAAAAGTTAATTTGGTTGAATGGGTGTTTTGAAAGTTCATTTCAAATAGAGATTCTCAATGTATATCTTTGGATATACGATTAAAATTTCGTATCACATATCATCCTTAAGCAAACGATCACAGATAAAGAGTTAACCATGTATTAAAAGACATGTTGAGGATGTAAAGTTTTATATCGACAAAATTAGTGGCTCATGAAGTTTGCATACAACAATAACTATCATAACTCCATAGGCACGTCTTTATATGAGTTTGTATATGGGATATATGGGATAATTCGCTGGACCATTCAACATCCTTAAGAGGATCGAGTAAATAGTTTACTATATTGAGTTGTTGATCTAAGAGGATTCATGAACGTTCATGGAGGTTTAGGAGGATCCAAAACGTTTACGAAGTTCTAGGAGGATCTAGAAAAGCTCAAAATTTGATGGTATCAAATTCTCTCGAAAAATACATAATGCATAGAGCTTTGTGATAGCATTCCAATGACGTAACAATTGCCTCAAACAGAGTTCGTATGCAAAAGTTATGTATGTTCAAAGTTCAATTCAAACTAGGGCAAAAGACAAAAGTCAATAGGGTCAAAGGTGACACGTGTCACCACTGCAAGGATGACATTTGGCATGACCATATGACCATATGGTGCTAACGTGGTCACCTTGGAGCGCCATGTGACACACCGTACATTTGACCAAGCAAGTGAATCAACATCTGTATGGCACAGGTGGACAACTTAGAATTTGACATGTGGCAGAAATAGACCAATGAGAGGCTACCACATGGCAGCCCCCCATTAGACATTATGGTTAAGGTTTATTAAAATTTTATTAGGAGTCTAGAGGATCGAACCCGTGACCTCCCAAGGCCTTACCCAAGCCCTTTTACCATCATGCCACTGCATTATTTCTTAAGATATGTATGGCATAGATTATATTTAAAGTTGTTAATTGTAATGGTTGGCGGAAAAAAGGGTCGAGGGCTTAAGCCCCCGGCCCATGGTTTGTCAGAACTCCATATAACCAAGCCCCTATATTCGCGGGGATTTTTAAACTATATGCCACACATATATGATATATATCATATATTAAATAACCAACCAACCATACCATAAAATATGGCATGGTTGGCGCGGTTCGACCCTGCGACCTGCCACATAATATGCCAACAAACTTAACCAATGCACCATGCACTCGATACTTAATGGAGATTTTGTGGGAATGGGTTTTGGATTAATGTTGAAATTAACCCAAGGTGTGGACCTCGGTTGGACACGCGACCTATTTATGGGTACGTAGTCCAAGGCTAGAACACATCTCGAGAAAACACACATCCCAATGATTGAACGGATCCCGAGACCAAGGTACTATATGGATTGCATAGTTTTGCGTGCAGAGAGAGGACCCAAGTTTGGCATTGTCTAGAAATGTGTGTCATGAGGTAATTTGTCCAAATGTAGTCAAATTTATATTCATTTTTCTCATTTTTCCAATAGGAGTTCAATGATGATGTTATTTTTGTGTTAAGATGTTGTCTTTATAAATATTAGTCCATATTGTGATTAATGAATGCCATAGTGCATTGTTTGGTGTGTTAAGATGGTGAAATTGAGTGAGTTCAGAATATGGTCGAATTTATACTCATTTTTCTCATAATTTCACAAGGAATTCAATGGTAAACTCTATATTTGAGTTTGAGCAACGGAATAAAAAAGAATTCATCAAATTGTCTTTTGTAAGTCCATGTTGTAAATGTAATTTGACATTGTGAGATAATGAAGAACAGTCTCACTATTTAAAGGGGACTTGAAGATGAAGTAATATATGTCATCAATGTTATATATTTGAGTTTTTTTTATTTTTTGTTGTGTTATCTCATAATTCTTCAAATAATCATCAATTTATGAGATTTTGGATAAGGAGCTCATAATTTTTTTTTTTTGCAAGTCACCTCAATATGATCAAGAATTATTTTGAATCAGGTTAGATGCTAACATGTATATTTTAAATGAATACGTGGTATATAAGGATTTTCGGATCAGTTGTCATCCCATCTGAGAAAGACTCATAGTGCATTTCATGTTTGAATTCTTAGATGTCATGTTATTGATCCTGTATGTGTTAAAATTGGAATAATGGTAGGGTTTTTAGGAGGGAACCCTAAAGGTTGAACCACTTTGTATACTAGATCAAAGGGTTTTTCATTTCAAGATCCACTTACTTACCATGTAAAAATTGGAAGAATGGTAGGTTTTTGAGGAGGGAACCCCAAAGGTTGAACCACTTTGTATACCAGAACAAAGGGTTTGTCATCTCAAGAGCTACTTACTTACCATGTAAAGGTCCAATGATATGCCACTTGGGAGGATGTAAATGTTATGCCTCATTATTTTCCTTACATTTTTTAATACATATTATGCTATTACAAGTGGATTTATGTGCATTGATAAAGGGGCAAGTGAAAATAATTATTAATAATAAAAAGTGCAAATTCAAGTAAAGGTTAATTGAGTTAATACCTCGGATGGGCATGGACACTACAACTCATAAGTACAATAGATTTGTGATTGATCTTATCTGTGCGGAGGAGATGGACACTGCAACTCATAAGTACAATAGATTTGTGATTGATTCAAAGGATATGATGGCTCTCATAATTTCATCTCTCCCCATGGATTATAACTTCTGGCCTTCCCCACATCACCTACTCATACTTTATTTTATCTTGTCTCTCCTTCCTAGTCCAAGCTACCCTCCTCTCCATACTTTCCCCTGTTAAGGTTTAAGGTATTATTAGGTTTCTTTTCAATTCACTAGATAACCATAATATAGATAGGATCACTGAGAAATACACAATCATAAGAGACACATCATTTATCCAGGGAAAACCTCATGGGGGAGAAAACACAACTAAAATTTCCTTAATATAGATAGCCAATACAATGCCAAGAGATAACTCAAACAATATAGAAAGTCCTCTCCCAAGAATGTGCCTCTCTCTCTCTTCCTTCTTCTCCAACTGTAGCTCCGAACATGCGCTTTGATGAACAAGTGAGTGAGTGAACAAATGAGGTGCTAGCCTCTCTTATTTATACAATCTAGTAGGTGTTGAACTGGGGTGTCTTTTCACTGGCAGGGTGGACTTCTCATTCTAGGTGGTTATAACCACTTTAACATATTCTGGGGTCAAATTTTCATTTAACCTATTACAATTAGGGTTTAACCAATCCACAAAAGGGGATTTGGTCATTTATAATACCCTACATGATCAATCCGCAAAAGGGGATTGATCTAATGAATAATACATCAATAATAAATAGAATACTCTTTGCAATTACATTATTTCAACACTCCCCCTTAACAAGAAGGGTATTCTACAACAACATCAAGCGAGAGAGAGGACAACATCATCAACAACATCTTGGAACACTGACTGACATATCTATAAATCATTGGAAGCTTTTCTCATCATCAATATCATCATTCTCAACAGAGAGTTGGAATGATACCGTCCTCTACATCAACATGGATTAGTATAAAAACTAATACATCATCATCACAACACGAGGCTGGTCACATCATCACTGCATGAGGCTGGCACATCATCACAGCACGAGGCTGACACATCATCACTATAATTAAGTTGGCATGTCATCACAATAATTGAGCTGGCACATCATCACAACTGTTAGTAACAATTCTTGTCCTGGGCACAAGAGTATTCAGGTCTGCAAGTTGCACGAGAAGCGCCCAAGAACAGCATGGAAAAATCTCATTTCAGGTTTCCAAGCAAGTAAGAGGGAAAAATTATATTGTCGACGGTTCGGATTCATCCATAGGAGCAGATCGACGGTCGGCAGGAAATCGCAGTTAGCGGAGTTGTGCCAAGATTAGCGCAATGGATAGCGCCCATATTGCATACAAGAGAGCATAGCAGCCGTCCATCCAAAGGATGCATGGTGAGAGATCTAGTCACGTCGGCATTACGACATTCAGGAGTTCGAAGGGGGAGGGTTCCATGTCATGCTACATCTCGAAACCCCGAACCCCGAAGCACCGAAAGTGCACAAAGTCGGGCTCACAGTATCCTGGAGCAGTCTCAGCCGTTCATCCAAAGGGGACACCTGGTGCACGATTAGGCTCCTTGCCTTTTCGCCCGTCACGAATTCAAAGCACAAGGAGTAGCTCCTTTATATCCACAAGAAGCAAAGTGCCAAGAGCTTCCAGGACCCGGGCCCACAGTATCACCAAGTGAGTTCACGACCGTCAGATCTAAGAGGGACGCGTGGCACCCAATTAAGCCATCTCGACGTTTCTCTCATCACGACTGTGATAAGCAAGGATCAACTCCTTCCTATTCACGAACGCCGAAAATGCCTTTGAGAATAAACATAGGGTCACAGCCGATGGTCACTTGGGAAATAAAAGAGTTGTGCAAGAGGGGCCAAAGGCGTCGGGTTTAGTCACAGAATGGATCATCACGATCTCCAGGTGCCATCTGATTCAATCTCAATCTTGGTTCTTGATTGGAGTAAATGAAGGTGAGAGGGGGTGGTTGAAACCTCTCCTCACTCATTAAGTGTAAATTATGGAGGATATGGAAAGCTGTCTTCCCGAGAAGGTCTTGTGTACCGATTTTTTCCAAAGACGCCATGCCGAGTCCTCGACTAGCTAGAGAGGTCTGCACACGCTAACTCGACACTTAATGGCTCAGCTACTCCCCTTGCAGGAGCCATGCGCAGTTAAGGTGAAGTATGATGAAGAATATTTATCCGAGTTTGGCTGAAGGGACACCACGCCTTGGATGATTGAGCATGCCTCTGTTAGGTGAATTTTTCTGAGTATATAGACTCAGTATTTGTATTTTGTAATCCATCAATGGTTGAGCGAGGCTCCCAGTTGTAAAACTTTAATGAAGCACTGTTATTCTGTTTATGCATGGACTCTTGAGACTTCTTGCCTTATGAATTTCAGTTTCTTTCACATGTTTGTTTGCACTGTGTTAGAGCAGCTCGGAATTGGATGATCCAGTTGAGTTGTAACTGTTATAGGATGATGTAGGTTGGATCACTATAACAATTGCATTGTTTCTAATCGGTCCCTGTGATTTTCTTAGCGCTGAATGACTTGGAATTGGAGGATCTAGTCAAGTCCCCCTTTCAGTTTCTCGAAGCCCTGAACCAAGAGGATCTTGCATTTAGAGTTTTTCTTCTACAAACTACTGAAAGGCCTGTTTCCTGAGGTAGTTTGGTCACTCCTCTCACCAAATCTTCAACCTGCTCATCTTTAAATCAACTCACTGACTGAAGTTAGATCAAGACCTCCTTTATTCCTTACATACCAGACTTAGTTCCCGAGTTAGAGAGATATCTTCCTGAGTCTCTACCCATTTGATCACCCATTAAAACTATCGTGACATAAAACTGATGGGCGTTGGGATCTGCTTCTACAAGCAATCCAGGAGTGACTTCTGACGCTAACATTTCTGGCATCGTTGCCAGGGACGAAGTTGAAAATTTTCCCCAGGATTGAACGACATTGAGCCTCTGATTCTGAAGGTGCATTAGGTATCAGAGCCTTTGAAGATTTCTCCTGTGCACTTGGCGACTCCATTGTGTCGACTTCACTGTGGCGAACCTGCCGTGTTAATTGTGGCTTTCAGAGGAAGACACATGCTGTCCCATCCACAACTGCCTCTATCTACACCTAAAGTTGATCTGGGGGTGGTTCTCAGAAAGGGAAAGGCCTCTGAAGAAGGAGCTTCCACCGCCGAACCAGGTAATCCGCCATCTCCTTCTGTAGGAACTCCATTTTCTCCTCCTCGGTTTCTTAACAGACCTTTTTCTGAGGTTTCCCATTTCCTGAATTTTGGGAGTGTTCCTACTGAGTTTTCCCCTCCTGGTTTGGGATTGGAGGGAGAAATATTTGTCACTCTCCTCTCTCCTGAAGCTGTACCTTGGCATAGACCTAGGACCACAGAAGATTTCCTCGCTCCTATCTTTACCACTCCTCCCCTTGTTACTGTTTCTACTTCTGTACAAAGAGAAGCATCTGCTAACTTAAGCCCGTTAGCCTTCTCCCTAAATCCCCTATTGTTTCCCATTCCACTTAGAGACTCATTCCCAGTAGCCCCTTCGTGAACCCCTTCTCCTCCAATTTATCCTCCACCTAATATTCCTATGGATGGTGCTAATCCCCCTCTAAATAGAATGGATGCCATAGTCACTACCAGATATTCCCCCTTAATCCTACCCCATCCTATGAATCCTCTCCCTGTTGGAGATTACTTGACGTATATGCCCAAGTTCACTGGGGAAGGGGAAATAACTATGGAAGAGCACCTGGCTGCTTTCTAGAGTTATGTAGACAACCTGAACATTGAAAATGAAGATGTCTGGATGAGAGTCTTCATCCAGAGCCTGGATGGTGAGGTGAGGAAGTGTTTTAGAGGATTGGCCCCTGGATCTATTGTTGGGATCGAAGCTCCGGATAGCGCTTTCCTGAGGCAGTGGGGAGATAGGAAGGATTTCATGTATTACATGACAGAGTTCAGGTCTTTGAAAAAGATGGAAGGAGAGTATGTCTATGACTTCTCCAAAAGATTCAATAAGATGTATAATAAAATTCCTGCTGAAATAAAACCCTCAGAAGCCTCGGACAAGATTTCTTATGCTAGTGCATTTGGCCCCGATTTCTGTCTTTTATTGAGAGAAAGAAGAGCCACCTCCTTAGCTCCAATGAAATATGTGGCTATAGAGGTGGAATCTAATGTATTAGCAGCTGATAGACTGAGGAACAAGGCCAATGCAGACAGGAGAAAGGGAAGATCTGAAGCCTCAACTTCTGGCCCATCGATGCTCCACCCTCAAGTGGATGAACTGACCAAGATGGTGAAGTCTCTGTCTGCAGAGATGGAGAGAATGAAGGTGGAGGGAAGGCAAGAATACAAGGGCCCCCAAAATGGAAAAAATAAAGGAGGTTTCAGGAGGCCAAACAATGTTGCTTCCCTGACTGTGCAAAGAGAGAGGGGAAGAGACAGAGAAGACCAGAAAATTCAGGCCCCTTTTCAAAACAATTTTATGGCCGAGGAAGAAGAAGGGGAAATAGATGAGCTTGATCTTGAAATCCATTGCTTCAGAGACACTCCTCCTTTTCCTCATCTCACTCAATCAGCATACGAGGAGTCTCTCATGGACAATCAACTAAATGAACTGAGCAAGGGAGACAAGGCTAGTGGTAGCCAAGGCAGGTATGACCTGAGGTCCAAGAAAAGGACAGTAGCACCTGATGTTCCTGAGCAGTTCACTAGAACAGAGAAACCTTGTAATGAAGTAGCAGACAGTCATAGAAGTAAGAAGGCCCAACCCCTCTCTCCCATAGTCCAAAGTCATGTTCCCGAAATAAGAGAAACCCCGAAGCTTACATCTTCTTTTAATTTCGAGCATGAAATTCAAAATATCAGAATCCCTGTGCCCCTGACCGAATTGATCAAACATGAAGGGTTCAAAAGACGCTTCTCTGAGATTTTACAGTCTGAGGTCTCATGCCTTCCCACAGACTCCATCAATTTGCAAGATGAAAAGCATGTAGTTATTCTAGGTCCTATGGTAGAATATATAAATGACTCATCCCCTCCCTTCTACACTTCCTTGAACATACATGACAAGGTACTGCACAACTGCTTGATGGATTCAGGGGCTTCTCACAACCTCATGCCCAAAAATGTCATGGAAGAGTTAGGGCTAGAAGTCACCCGAGCCTATCATGACCTCTATTCCTTTGACTCCAGGAAAGTTCAATGTCTAGGAGTTATCAAAGACCTAGTCGTGACCTTGTTTCAGTTGCCCATGAAAAGTGTGGTCATGGATGTTGTAGTGGCTGATGTCCCCCCCAAGTTTGGTATGTTGTTATCAAGATCTTGGATAAAAATAATGGGGGGAACTTTGCAGATGGACCTCACATATGCTACTATCCCAGTGTTTGGAGGAGAACATAGGAGGCTATACAGGGAAGCCCAACTGGCCTATATAATCAGTGATGAAGCCAACCCTACCAACCATCCCATTTTTTCCTTGGACACTGATTTAGGTTCCAGTGTACTACAACTCACTAATGATCCCGAGCCTCCTCTAAAACTCACAAAGCTGCCCACCACTTCCCATAAATTTCCTCCCTCCATCACCCCCATCTGGAAAATGTTCTTTGATGGAGCCTTTTCCAGGGAAGGCGCTGGTGCTGGGGTGTTTTTTGTGTCACCTGCTCAGGAAACCATATCTTTGTCATACAAATTAGAATTTGAAACTACCAACAATGTGGCAGAGTATGAAGCTCTTGTCTTAGGATTAAGAGCCACAAAGGAAATGGGAATTCAGGAGGTAGCAATGTTCAGAGATGTAGAGTTGGTGGTCCAACAGATCAGAAACGCTTATCAGGCTAAGCATCCTCGACTCAGGAGCTACATAAATGAGGTATGGGACTTAATTGACTGTTTCTTCTCAACATTCAACATTTCTTTCATCCCAAGAGAGTAGAACACAATGGCATATTCCTTGGCTACATCAGCAAGCAATTTCAAAGTGCCCTTGCCGTTCAAATTCAGATACGATGTAGAAGTAAAATACAGGCCCTCCATACTTGACAACGTCAAACATTGGAAGGTATTCAAGGATGATCTTTAGATCAATAGATTCTTGGAGCCTGTCAAAGAATTTTCAGAGATGCATATCGACCAAGACTCTGTCTCTGAAGAAGAGCTTGATGGGGGTAAGTTTCTGTTAAATTTTTAATTAAAATAAAGTACCAAGGCAAGTGTTTCTCTTCCCTAGGCGCCTAAGGGGGAGAAAGTGCCGAATGTGGGTCCTAGTCATTTAATTTGTGAGATGCAAATTAAAAGGTGACTTTATGATTAAA
>ML834780.1:26018-37291 GCA_009831015.1 Picea engelmannii
AGAATTTGAAGTTGTATGAGCCTCCATTGATTGATGATCAAGGAGAGCATGTTCAGATTCCTTCCATAGATGATTTTTCTCTAGAGTATCTAACAGAACTGCAGGAAGACACCATCCTTGACAGGAGGATGCGAACTTCAAAGAGAGGAAATGTGGAGTATTTGTGAGTTGGTCTTAAAGGGACGAATCCAAGCAAGGCCAAGTGGATTGAGGTTGGAAGGGTGAGGGAACTATACCCTCATCTTCACATAGACTGAGATAGTCTTTTGGAGGTCCAAAAGCTTCCCAATGGGGAGGTGTGATCAGGGGATCAAATTTTGCTCAAAATTCAAAGTGCTCGGAATGCGACGAAAACAGTGCCATTGCATCCGTCTCGTGTTCTTGATTCTAGCGGTATATTTACTTTGTCAAATGGACTTCGTATGGAGAATATATCGCGATCTGTTCGTCAAGGCAAACAGACAAAAATTTTGGTGCTGACTGTACAGTTCGTACAGACCATACGGTCTGACGTGGTAGGGCCGTACAGGCCGTACGACCGTACAGTGGTGACGTGGCAGGTATTGGCTGGTTGACAGATGGCGAGTCAGGTGCTGACGCATGTCCTTTGGGGGGCCAATGGTAGGAGGACACGTGGCCCAATCCATGGGTGCCACGTGTCACTCACTGGTTGGCTAAGTAGTTTTATGAAAAATGTATTGGAGGCCGCGGGGTTCGACCCCCGGACCTCCCCATCGCATAAGTCTTCACAAAACTCCGCTAACCAATGTGCTGCCCATTGTTCCTTGTTATGTATGTCAATGCATATGTATTTCAATTTGATTGTTGTTTAAATGGAAAGGGGGGTCGGGCCGGGGCTTAGCCTCGACCCGTGGTTGCTTTGCATTACATATAACCGTGTTATAAACTATGTGGCGCGGGTTTAATACATAGCCAAGTTTTGGTATAACCAACCATTCGCCCGGGGTTTTAAAACCATAACACATGGTTTATACCATGGTTAATAATGCGCGCGGGAGTTGGTTTAAATGTGGTTTTCACGGTTTTAAAACGGTTAACCACCTTTTGTCAAAGTGCAAGGTCACATGCGCCATACGCCCAGGTGCCGAGGCGGTTAGGGGCTGGTGCACCCTTAACCATTCTACGGTTTGCACCGTTGGTGCAGTTATGCCCGGTGCTTGGTTTTTATGCCATATAATGCGTGTGAGCCAGGTTCATTGAAGAAGGGTGCGTTTTGTAGATGCAGAGACAACAAGCTTGAAGAGGGAGACTTCCAAGAGGCCTAACTTCTTCATTTTTCGACTGATTGAGGTGCCGAAAGAGCCCAGACAGGGGTTTTGGGATGCTCTGAAGCCATTGGAGCAGTCAGTTTGTCAGTTTGAGCATTGTAAGACACGTTTTTGAGTACTTTTTGAGCAATTAATAATAATGATCCATTGGAAGCTGGACCAGGAGATGTAGCCCATAAGAGGGGTGAACTCCTTTATCAATTGTTGTGCTTATGTGTTTATGTTCAATGATTATGTTGGTGTCTATGTGTAATTTGTATAAGTAATCCTTTAATTTATGTGTTGCAAACTGATCCTTTTGCTTTAAACACATAACATTCACCTGCAATAAGTTTTCAAGTTTTTCGAGTCTTCTTCATTTTTAGATCACAAAGATGGAACTTATATTGCAGAGGGTAACAGGTGCATCCAGGATGTCCATGATCGATGGCTTCTTTGGCTACAACCAAATCTCTGTTCTGCCTGAAGACAGGGAAAAGACAACATTTACCACTCCATGGGGCACATTCATGTATGCCAAAATGCCTTTTGGATTGATGAATGCAGGGGCAACGTTTCAACGTGCCATGGATATAGATTTCATTGGGGAAAAGGATAAATTTGTGGTTATCTATCTGGATGACATAACAATATTTTCAAAATTTGATAAAGAACACTGTTGTCATCTCAGAAAGGTTTTCCTGAAATGCAGGAGTTTTGGCATTTCATTAAACCCCAAGAAATCTATGTTCTCCATGCAGGAGGGAAAGTTACTAGACCACATAGTATCAACAGAAGGAGTCAGGATCGATCCTGGCAGAGTTGAGGCAATACGAACCTTATCAATCCCGAGATCCAAGAAGGAGGTCCAATCTTTCCTTGGCAAGATTAATTTTCTGAGGAGGTTTGTTCCTAACTTTGATGAGGAGGTAAAACTTATAACAACCATGTTAAGGAAGGGAAATGAAGTAAGGTGGACTTCTGAATTGCGAAAGTCCTTTGAGCAAATAAAGAAGGCCTTGATTGAAGCCCCTGTTCTTATCAGTCCCGATTACTCAAAGGATTTCCTTATTTTCTCCTTTGCCTCACCTGACACGGTGGCTGCTGTTTTATTACAGAAAAATGAGGTTGGGCTAGAGCAACCTATTGCCTATTTTAGCCGAGCATTGAGGGATGCCAAAGTCAGGTATGACACTATGGAGAAGCAGGCCTATGCCCTGGTTAAGGCTCTCAAGGCCTTTAGAACCTATGTCCTGTAGTCAAAAATCATTGCCTATGTCCCCTCAGCTATTGTTAAAGACATTCTTATTCAGCCTGACATAGACGGGAGGAGGAGTAAGTGGATATCCAAGATTCTGGAATTTGACCTGGAAATAAAGCCTACCAAATTAATCAAAGGTCAAGGTTTAGCCAAGTTGTTGGTTGAAGCAAATTTCCTAGCTTTGGGGGTAAGTTTCATCAACGAATATTCAGTAATTCAGCAGTATCAGCTGTATAAAATAGACCCTCAAAGGGATCCCCCATTGGATCGATGTCCTTGGTATAAGGATGTCATATATTTTCTGCAAGAGTTATGGCCCCCAGACGGCCTGCAAAGAAACAAGGAAAAGGATCTGAAGCTCAAAGAAGTCAGATATTGCCTTATCGATCAAGTTTTATATTGGAAAGACCCCCTGGGGTTGCTTTTGAAATGTGTATATCCACAAGAGGCTGACAGGATCATGGTTGAATTTCACGACAACCTATGTGGAGGGCACCATTTTTGGAAAACCACAGCCTACAAAATCCTTAGTGCTAGATACTACTGGCCCACTGTATTCACTGACATCTGTAGAAGGGTCAGAGCCTACATCAAATGTCAAATATTTGCAGGAAAACAACAACTCAAGTCTTTTCCGTTAAATCCTGTGGTGGTTTCAGAACCTTTCCAGCAATGGGGCCTAGATTTCATTGGAGAAATTCACCCCGCTTCCTGTGGGAAACACAGATGGATCCTGACTGCTACAGATTTCTTTACCAAGTGGATTGAAGCTATACCCACTAGGAGTGCTTCCCACAAGGTAATCATTGGATTCCTGGAAGACCTCATCACAAGATTCGGCTGCCCAAGTAAGATTGTCACTGATAACACAGCCTCTTTCAGGGCTGAGCCGTTAGCCAAGTTCTGTGAGAAATTCAGGATCAAACTGATTCACTCCACCCCATACTATCCCCAGGGAAATGGTTTAGCAGAGTCCTCCAACAAAATCCTGATAAGGATCATCAAAATATTGTTGGAAGAAAATAAGAAGGCCTGGCATTCAAGATTGGAATTTTCTCGATGGGCCGATCGAGTGACCACGAAGAGATCTCTAGGCATCTCTCCTTTACAATTAGTCTATGGAGTAGAGGCTATTTTTCCTTCCCATTTAGCCATTCCTGTAGCAAAGTTCCTCCAGGATCATCGAGAGGAGCCTGATGACATAATCAGAAGAATTCATCAACTAGGGGAAGTCCAGTAGGCCAGGGAGTAGGTAATGGGCAGAATTCAGGACCATCAACAAAGGATCAAGCAAGTTTTTGATAAGAAGGCCAAGAAGGAAGAGTTTCAGATAGGATACCTGGTACTGAAATGGGATGCTCCTAAACAAGATAAAGGAAAGCACGGAAAATTTGAAGCCATGTGGATCGAGCCTTTCAAAGTCTTCGAAGTATTCTTGAATAACACCTACAGGTTACAGAATTTGAAGGATCAAGAAGATTTCAATGGCCCTGTGAATGGGCATTTCCTAAAAATATTTTTCTCTTGAGCCGCACATGGCTCTTTCGCGGTTATAAATATTGTTTTTCTTTCCGTCTTTAAGTTTTAAATAAATGACTCCATAGCCCAACAACAAGGTGCTAGAACTGCAAAATGAGTCCTTAGAGAATCACAGGGATGACTCTATCCCCCATGGAGCCTAATGTTAGTAACAATTCTTGTCCTGGGCACAAGAGTATTCAGGTTTGCAAGTTGCACGAGAAGTGCCCAAGCGCAGCACGGAAAAATCTCATTTCAGACTTCCAAGAAAGTAAGCAGGCGAAATTATATTGTTGATGGTCCGGATTCATCCATAGGAGCAGATCAACGGTTGGCGGGATATCATGGTTAGCGGAGTTGTGCCGAGATTAGCGCAATGGATAGCGCCCATATTGCATACAGGAAAGCATAGCAGCCGTCCATCCAAAAAATGTGTGGCGTGAGATCTAGTCACGTCGGCATTTCGGCATTGGGGAGTTCAAAGGGGGAGGGTTCCATGTCGTGCTACATCTCGAAACCCCGAACCTCGGAGCGCCGAAAGCGCACAAAGTCAGGCTCGCAGTATCCTGAAGTAGTCTCAGCCGTTCATCCAAAGGGGACACCTAGTGCGCGATTAGGCTCCTCGCCTTTTCGCCCGTCACGACTTCAAAGAACAAGGAGCAGCTCCTTCATATCCTCAAGAAGCGAAGTGCCAAGAGCATCCAGGACCCGGGCCCACAGTATCGCCAAGTGAGTTCAGGACCGTCAGATCTGAGAGGGACGTGTGGCGCCCAATTAAGCCATCTCAACATTTTTCTCATCGCGACTGTGATAAGCAAGGATCAACTCCTTCCTATTCACGAATGCCAAAAATGCCTTTGAGAATAAACGTAGGGTCACAGCCTGTGGTCACTTGGGAAATAAAAGAGCTGTGGAAGAGGGGCCAAAGGCGTTGGGTTTATTCACAGAAGGGATCATCATGATCTCCAGGTGCCATCTGATTCAATCTCAATATTGGTTCTCAATTGGAGTAAATGAAGGTGAGAGGGGGTGGTTGAAACCTCTCCTCACTCATTAAGCGTAAAGTATGGAGGATCTGGCAAGCTGTCTGCCCAAGAAGCTACTATGTACCGATTTTTTCCAAAGACGCCATGCCGAGTCCTCGACTAGCCAGAGAGGTCTGCACACGCTAACTCAACACTTAATGGATCAGCTACTCCCCTTGCAGGAGCCATGCACAGTTAAGGTGGAGTCTGACGAAGAATATCTGTCCGAGTTTGGCTGAAGGAACACCACGCCTTGGATGATTGAGCACGCCTCTGTTAGGCGAATTTTTCTGAGTATATAGACTCAATCTTTGTATTTTGTAATCCATCAATGGTTGAGAGAGGCTCCCGGTTGTAAAACTTTAATGAAGCACTGTTATTCTGGTTATGCATGGACTCTTGAGACTTATTTCCTTATGAATGTCATTTTATTTCACGTCTTTGTTTGCACTGTGTTAGAGCAACTCGGAATTGGAGGATCCAGTTGAGTTGTAACTGTTATAGGATGATGTAGGTTGGATCACTGTAACAATTGCATTGTTTCTAATCGGTCCCTGTGATTTTCTTAGCGCTGAACGACTTGGAATTGGAGGATCCAGTCAAGTCCCCCTGTCAGTTTCTCGAAGCCTTGAACCAAGAGGATCTTGCATTTAGAGTTTTTCTTCTACAAACTACTGAAAGGCCTGTTTCCTGAGGTAGTTTTCTCACTCCTCTCACCAAGTCTTTAACCTACTCATCTTTAAATCAACCCACTGACTGAAGTTAGATCAAGACCTCCTTTATTCCTTACATACCAGATTCAGTTCCTGAGTTAGAGCGATATCTTCTTGAGTCTCTACCCATTTGATCACCCATTAAAACTATCATGACATAAAACTGTTGGGCGTTGGGCTCTGCTTTTGCAAGCAATCCAGGAGTGACTTCTGACGCTAACAACAACAATTTGTTGGATTATTGAGAGGGGGGGTGAATCAGTAATTACGTAATTATAATCCTTTTTCTTCAAATAATCCAAGTGTTATATCAATGTAGAATTATTATCCAATAATGAACAATAAGAAATGAACAATAACACACATACACAATACACCAGTATTTTACGTGGAAACCCAAATCGAGAGAAAACCACAGAATTCTTTTTCTTATATGTCTTGAAGAATTAAATTCATTTGAAGCACCAACTTCCTTTGTTTTCTAGCTACAACTGGAAGGAGGCTCCAACCCCCTAGTTTCTCAGGATACAACCTGAGGGAAGCTCTAACTCCCCAATTCTTTGGCTACAACCAGAAGGAGGCTACAACCCCCTATATTCTCTGGCTACAACCGGAAGGTGGCTACAACCACCTGTCCTTTCCCCATCCAACCACCCTGAAATATAAATGCCAAATGTAGACAACTTGTCACTGTCACTGAATCAACCACTGCCACTGTCAACCTGTACCATAAACACGTGAAACCAACCATGCACCAAGTATGTACCAATCATGTGTCAACTACTCATCGACTATGAATCATCAATATGTACCAACATCATCAACTATACACCTCATGTATGTGCCAACTCATCAACTACTTGTCTCAACCATGTACCCAAATTGTACCTCAACCAAAATCCCTCATCAATTTCATCATCCAAATATGATTTATAACTCTGTAATAGACCTGATGTATATGATCACATACCTGCAAACTGTCCTTAACTTTAAAAAACAAGAGACTAGCATTTACATCAAACTTTTCTTTAGTCTCACATGACTAGTTTTGGATTAGTCAACAACCCTAACTTGAAATAATCATAACTTTGTACCTGTAATGAATAAATATCTGAAACTGATATACAATGTTCTCCAGTGTGTTTTATGCAATTCCTCCAGGTGTCACTACTTGGAACCTTTTATAAAATTAGTTATAGCAAAAATGGCATACCTTGCAAAATTATGGCTTATTCTAGAGAGTGACCTTGTAGAGCGTGCCCCACATGAAATATTTGTTGAATCGATTGGAAACTATTACAAAGAATACTATAGACTATATGAAAACCAAAACATTTTGTTCTTACAGAATTTGGATCTGTTATGAATACAACGACCCACAAGATTGATTTTTTACCACAGATAATTGCATATGTTTCCTCAATGGAATAGAAATTTCACGGTTTGAATCATTCTAGAAAAAACTTATTGCGAAAATGGTGAGATGACCTGTAAATAATATACCTTAGAAAACATCATCAAAAGAATTTATCCTTCGTTGAATTCCGACCTTCTTTTCTTTACCTTCCCTCAGAAATTCGGCTTAGATATCCTTTGGTTACCTCAGACACCTATAGGTATTTAATATGCTCAAGTGTTTCTGAAATGAGAGAGTCTTGCCTCTTATTTATACTCTCCAAGTTGCTTCCTTAAAAACATCTTCTAGGTCACTTTGCCCACTTTCCTTATTTTAGGGTTAACCCACTTCTAATTTCTCCATTAAATTTATTATTTAAATAATTTATTTTTTATTCACTTTGAATTATAGTACACTCATCAATTCACTTTATTATTTACCTTCTAAAATCTCTTAAACCACTTCGACTACTTTGACCTTTTGGGGCTTCTAGATGACATAATAGGGTCCTCCAACTTTGTAAGGCCATAACTCTCAAACCGTGAGGAGTTATGTGATGTTCCACATACCACCAGAAATGGAATGACATGTGCCATCCATATAGAATATTATTACCTGCAAATATATCAAAACTCATACTATTATCCATCAAACAAACTTGGGTCCATTACCCAAACCTGGGTTCTCCAACTTCTCACGACCATAACTCTCTAACCGTGAGGAGTTATGTGACGTTCCACATACCACTGTAAATGGAATGACAAGAACTATCCATATAGGATAGTTTCAATGAAAAATTCACTGACCTTCATCTCATTATTCCACAAATAATCATGGGTTCTCTAACCATAATTCTAGGATAACTCAATCTACAAAGCGTCTTCCCGTGAGGGATTTCACCATAAGGGGACCATTTTGGAGTTCATCCATTTCTACTTATTATAAACCATGACAAGAAAATAATGAGTCATATTTACATCAAACAATCTTGGGTCCATTACCCAACCTTTGTGCTACGGGTCTTTCTTCAAGGGTTGACATCAATGACAACCAACCTTAATCAACAATATCCCCTTTTGGCATTGATGGAAACACTCTGATGCAATACTGAAATCATATCACTCATGCTCCCCCTGGAACCATGCCTATGTCCTCTACATCTGATAAATCTTCTCCCCCTGGAGCCATGCCTCTGTCCTCTACATCTGATAAATCTCTCCCCCTTTGTCATCAATGTCAAAGGTATCTTTCCATCTGGGGTTGCTCCCCCTGACTGAACTGTCTTCTTATGGTGTTTCCTCATGCACTTCTAAGACATATAAGATAAGCATTCAAAAGAATTCATTTTGGAGTAGAAATAACTTCGAGTCTCTGGCAAAGATACTCAAAGGCTTCCCGTGGAAGTGGTTTTGTGAAGATGTTTGCCACTTGTTCTTTTGTGCCCACATACTCAACTCTGATGTTCTTTTCTTCAACTTGTTCCCGTAAAAAGTGATACTTGATTGGAATGTGCTTCGTCTTGGAGTGCATCACCAGATTCTTTGAGATATTGATGGTGCTTGTATTATCACAATAGATTGGAATGGGCTCATCATACTCAACCTGTATATCTGTCATAGTTTGTTTCATCCAAATAACCTGTGTACAACATGATGCTACTGCAATGTACTCTGCCTCGGCTGTAGATAAAGATATTGATGATTGTTTCTTTCTTAGCCAAGATACTAAACACTCACCCAAGTAGAATGCTACTCCATTGGTGCTTCACCGGTCATCAATACAACCTTCCCAATCTGCATCTGTGTAGGAAATAAGTGATCGATCATTTCCTTTTGGATACCATAATCCAAACTCTTTTGTTCCTTTGAGAAATCTGAAGATCCTCTTCACTGCTAATACATGTGATTCCTTTGGTGTTGCTTGAAATTGTGCCACCTGTCAAACTTCCTGCATTACATCTGGTCTAGATGTTGTCACATATAGTAGGATGCCAATCATTGACATGTATTGCCTCTAATCTGTAGACTTCGAATCATCATCTTTGATCAACTTGCAACTGGTTTGCATGGGAGTGATAACTGGTTTGCAATCTTCCATACCGAACCTTTTTAGCATTTCTCTGATATATTTGGTTTGAGACATAAAAATTCCTTGGTTGCCTTGGCGTATCTGAAGTCCCATAAAGAAGGATAGTTCTCCAAGTAACAACATTTCAAATGCATTCTGCATATCTTTTGCAAATTTGTATCTTAACCTGTCATCATCACTACCAAAAATAATATCATCAACATAAAATTCAATTAATAAAATATTACCTTGACTTACCTTGATGTAGAGGTTGTTGTCTGCACTTTCGTTTATGAACCCTGCCTGCTGCAGATACATATCCAGTCTAGAGTACCATGCTTTAGGAGCCTGTTTTAGACAATACAAAGCCTTCTTTAATTTACACACATAATCTGCAGTTTCTGACAACTGAAATCCTTCCGGTTGTTCATTGTAGACTTCATCTTCAAGTTCCCCATTCAGAAAAGATAATTTTACATCCATTTGATACATTTTAATATTTTTGGAGCATGCATAAGCTAAAAGCAAGCATATTGCTTCCATTCTGGCAACTGGGGCAAATGTCTCTTCAAAGTTGATTCCTTCAACCTGTGCATATCCTTTACATACCAATCTAGTTTTGTTTCTTGTAACCTGTCCATCTTCATTCAATTTATTCCTGAAGACCCACTTTGTGCCAATCACATTCTTATTCTTTGGTCTTGGAACCATTTCCCAAGTGTCATTTTTCTCTATTTTATCCAATTCTTCATCCATGGACTTATTCCAAGATTCATCCTTGATGGATTCTTCAAAAAAGTTTGGTTCAATTGTAGATAAGAGTGCTAGGTGTGTTTGTTATGGTGAATAGATTTTTCTTCTAGTCTCAACTCCTGCATCTTTTTTTCCAATAATCTAATCTGAAGGATGATTCTTCTGTACTCATTTACTGGGTGTCTTTGGAGACACTTGTTGAACTTTCTCTTCTTCTTCTATCAGATTCTCTTCATCTTCCTCTTCTACTTCTTTTTCATCTTCTGCTTCTTCTTCTAAGGGTTGTTTCATTGATTCATTTTCTTCCTTTGATTATGTTCTGCCTGTTTCATCAATTGTTACGTTGATGCTTTCCACAACTTTGTTCAATCTTAGATTGTAACACTTGTATGCTTTCCTTGTACTTGAGTAACCAACAAGTACTCCTTTGTCCACATGAGAGTCAAACTTTCCCATTCTGCCATCTTCTCTTTTGATATAACATTTGCTTCCAAAAACTCTGAAGTGCTTTACATTTGTTGGTCTTCCTTTCCATAGTTCGTAAGGAGTTTTGTCAGTGTTGTTTCTGAGCATTACTCTGTTTTGAATGTGAACTGCTGTATGCACTGCTTGTGTCCAAAAAATATCTGTCAATTTCAAATCCACTAACATTGTTCAAGCCATTTTCTGTACTATCCTGTTCTTTCTTTCAACAACTCCATTCCATTGAGGTGTTCTAGCAATGGAGAATTACCTTTTTATTCCATGATTGTTGCAGTAGTCCATAAATTCCTTTGAGGTGAACTCTCCTCCATTATCAGATCTCAAGCATTTGATTTTTGAATCCATTTCATTTTCAACCATTTCCTTGTAGATCTTGAAGTTTTCAAAAGATTCTGACTTATTCTTGAGAAAGAAAACTATAGTCATTTTTGTATAATCATCAACTAATAACATGAAGTATTTCTCACATTTTAAGCCCTTTGTTTTAGTTGGTCCAACTAGATCAGTATGTACAATTTACAGTGGTCTTGTCGTTGAATATTCCTTTGATTTAAACCTAGTCTTTGTTTTCTTTCCTTGTTGACAATGCTTGCATAAAGTGTTGGTTGGTTTCGTGATCTGGGGCATTTCTCTGACTGCTTCTCTTTTAGATATTAATTTTGGGATTAACTGCGTAGTGTAAGTCATTAATCTATGACCCATATTCATGAGTATTAGTCTCAACTGACCAATAATTCTCATGATTTGAATAGTCCACTTAGCACTCATTGCATCGGGTGATGCTCACAG
>ML834780.1:38363-52191 GCA_009831015.1 Picea engelmannii
GGTCATAGATTAATGACTTACACTACGCAGTTAATCCCAAAATTAATATCTAATATCTTGCACTGCGGAAGCCCCTATATACTTAAATAATAAGAGTCAAGGGAGCTCTAACTGGGTAGTTCATAAGGCACAATACTTGCTAACGTTTTGCAAATGGGGTAGCAAGCTAAGTGGGCTTGATTGTGGGGAAAAATCCACAGTTAAGCGCGCTTGAGCCAGAGGCATCTTGGGATGGGTGACCACCTGGGAAGTCTTGGTTACCGGGTGCAAGCCCTGGAAATGATGATTGATGCTATGCAATTCATTTCGTTGGCTTCAATCCCATTTCTTCACCCCTGTGAGCATCACCCGATGCAATGAGTGCTAAGTGGACTATTCAAATCATGAGAATTATTGGTCAGTTGAGACTAATACTCATGAATATGGGTCATAGATTAATGACTTACACTACGCAGTTAATCCCAAAATTAATATCTAATATCTTGCACTGTGGAAGCCCCTATATGCTTCTCTTTTGCTGACTTTGACAAGGTTATCAAAATGTATGTGCCCTATTCTTCTGTGCCATAGCCAACTTTCATCTTCCTTTCCTAGAAAACACTTTTCATTTCAAATTTCACTTAACACATATATGTTGCTTGAAGTTCTTGCAGTTGTAGCGACCAATTTCCTTGAACCTTATTTTCTTATCTCACACTTTTGTGAATCGAAAGTAACTTTATGACCTTGGTCAAACATTTGACTCACACGTAGAAGATTATGTTTCATATCTTCTACTAGTAGAACATTTTCTATCTTTTCATTCTTGTTCCCAATTTGGACTGTGCCTTTTCCAATGATTTTGTCTGAATCATCATTTCCGAAGGAGACTGATCCATCTCTTTCCTTTCGTAATGTAAGAAAATTGTCTCTATCACCTATCATGTGTTTTGAAAATCCATTTTCAACATACCAACCATGTTTCTTCTGCTTAGCTGTTAGAGAAATTGTACATTCTTCATTGCTATATTGATCTTGCTTTCTTATCCATGTCATTTTCAGAGGTTCCTGTCTGTGACTGTTGTTATTTTGTTGAGGTTCTTTTGGAAGGGCTGTCATTATGCAATCTTTGGCCACGTGTCCAAAATTGTTACATTTGTAAAATTCCACTTCAGTGCCCAAAGATTCAAACCTGTTGTAACTTCTTCTCTGTGTTTCACTAGGTCTTCTTGAATAACCCCTTTGTGTATGACTCTCAAAGTTGTTATTGTTTCTGTTGTTAGCTCTGTAATTCACAGCTTTATGTCCAAAATTATTACATGCATAAAATAAACCAAAAAATATATTTTGATACCTGGGAGTTGAAGATCTTCTGAAAGGAGGTGCTCTTATGAATCCTTCTTATTCTTGAGGCCTATCTGTCTATTGTTGATTCTGAAATCTGAATCTTCTTGGTGGAGTGTCCCTGTAATATTCCTTGTATATCTTCTTATCCCCTTTGATTGTTTCTGCATAACTTTTTGGATATATTTATTGCTTTGTTGTTTTGGAGATTGATCCCTTTTCTATCTGATTGTATCCAAGTCCGGACTTGTCAAGATGATATTTTTGACTACTGATAATGTCATCCAGAAATTTTGAGCTATTCTGCATATTTTTCTTTTGAATATCCTTTCATAGTTCGACAATCTCTGCTTCCAAGTTTCCAATGATCATGTCCTTTTCTTCTAGCTTTTCTTTTAGTGCTTCATCAATTCTTTTATCTTCTTCTATTTGAACCTTCAATTTTGTGATCATTTGTTCTAGTTCTTGAGTATCCTTTTTCTTGTCTAGTTCTGCTTTTATTTTATTGTTTTTATTTTTTTCTCTTCTGATAACTTCTATGGCACACATAATTCTTCTCGATAGTCAACTTTTGCTTCTTCAATTTCTTCTTCGAATTCTTCATATTCTTCTTCAACTTCTTCATATTCTTCTTCAGAGTCTTCTTTGTTAGAGTCTTTTACTGCCATGAATAGAACTCTTTCTGTCTCACTGTCACTGACTTCATCTTCATCTGATGATGAGATGTCTTCTTTAGTGCATAAGCTTTTCTTGAAAACTTTCTTTGTAGTTCTTTTGCCTTTATATGTGTGTTTTCCTTTTGACTAACCTTCATCATTTCTCTTTTTCTTATGAGGAAATTTGTTAGCAAAATGACCAATACCATCACAATTAAAACAAATTAAAGAAAACTTACCTCTATACCTACCGTCGGTTCCCTTGTTCAGTCATTTGACGAAGTTGGCCACTTCTTCATCATCTTCTGAGACGTCACTACTGCTACTATATTCTTCTTGTTCCTTTTTCTTTTTCTTTGATATTTTGGATGCTTTGAAGGCTACTTATTTTACATCTGGATTTTCCTATTCAGTTCTCATTTCATATGATGTGAAGATTCCATGCAATTTGTCCATGCTTATTGAGTTTAGATCCGATCTTTCTTCTAGTGTTGATTTCTTAGGGATAAATATCATAGGAAGAGATCTTAGTACCTTTTGAACAATTACATATTCTTTGATTTCTTCTCCCAATCCTATGATTGCATTCACTGTTTCATCGACTCATAAGAAGTAGGCTGCAATATTCTCATCTTCCTTCATTTTTAGTTGTTCGAACTGACCTCTGTAAGTTTGAAGCTTTGTTGCTTTGAATTTTGTATCTCCTTCATAAATATTTCGAAGCTTCTCCCAAATATATTTAGCGGATTTACAATGTGCAACTTTGGTGAATACCGTATCATTGAGACCATTCAAAAGTGCATTTTTGGCTTTGGAATTATTCTCATCGAGTTTCACTGCTTTGTCATTTGTTGGTGGAACTACTGGTGCTGTGTATCCATCTACAATTGATTGCCAAAATTGAAATCCCTATGCCTGTATATATGTCTTCATCCTTATGCTCCAAAAAACATACTTCTTTCCATCAAACTGTGGTATTCCATTTTTATACAAGTTGGTACTCTCCATGATTGATCAGGGGATCAAATTTTGCTCAAAAATTCAAAGTGCTCGGAATCGCTTCAAATTGAACGAGAGCGTAGGCCTCGTCGTTGCGAACCCAAAACAACTCATTTGGGTTCAAATGGACGTCGGGAGCAAGAGATATTGCGATCTATTCGAATCATCAAACAGATAAAAAAAAAGGGACGCTGACTGTGCAGTCCGTACAGTCCGTACAGGATGATGTGGCAGAGACCATATGCTGATGTGGTAGAGGTGACATGGCAGAGACCATACGCTGATGTGGCAGAGGTGACGTGGCAGTTTCGGATTGGCTGACAGTTGGACAAATCATGTTTCGACACGTGGCAGTTTTTGGTTTGTGGTTGGGTGCCACGTGGCCCAGTCATGTCGCTACCACGTGGCACCATTGTATTGGTTATTGGTTCAAAATTATATGGAGTCCTTGGGATATGAACCCCGGACCTCCTCACCAGTCAAAGCCTTTGCAAAGTCCACCTTGCCAATGGGCCACGAGTTGTTCCTTGTTAACTATATGCGTTGAAATATATTTGAATTAATGTAATGTTGTATATGGTAGGGGGTCGGACCGGGGCTTAGCCTCGACCCATGGTTCTATTGTTTTACACATAGGACCATTACCATATCATTTGCACAGGATTTTTGTTACAAACAGAGCAGAGCCCCCGGTCGCACAACCCTCAACCACATGACCACAGTTCAAACGCGTGGGGTTTACGTATTTAAGCCTTTGGTCACATAACTCGTGGCATGTGACCTTGCCATGGAGCACGCGGGGAAGTTGAGTTTAAACGTTATCCCTTTTGTATTTTGCGCGAGGTCACATGGACCCATGTGCCCACGAGCTTGGCGGTTAGGGTCTGGTGCACCCATAACCGTCCTATAGTTCGCACCGTTGGCGTGGTTGCATTCGATGCCAGGCTTTTACGCTTTAAATAGCGTGTGTGCTAGGTTGAATGTACAAGGGTGCATTTTGTAGATGCAGAGACAACAAGCTTGAAGGGGAGACTTCCAGGAAGCCTAAATTCTTCGTTTTTTGGCCAAACGAGGTGCTGAAAAATCCCAGCTAGGGGTTTTTGGATGTTCTGAAGCCATTGGAGCAGTCTATTGGTCATTTTGAGCATTGTAAAGCACATTTTTGAGCACTTTGAGCAAATAATACAAATGATCCATTGGAAGATGGACCAGGAGATGTAGCCCAAGAGAGGGGTGAACTCCTTTATCATTTGCTGTGTTATGTGTTTTTTGTTCATTGATTATGATATTGTTTATATGCATCTTGAATGAGTAAATCCTATTAATGATGTGTTGCAAAGTTGATCCATTTTCTTTTAACACATAAAATTTAACTTGCAAATATTTTCAAGATTACAAGTCTTTTTCATTTTTAGATCAATGATCTACCTTTCAGTAGTTAAACTGATTTCTGAAGGAACCTGCTCTGATACCAATAGTTGTATTACTGAGAAGGGGCGTGAATCAGTAATAGTGTAATTATAATTTTTTTTCTTCAAATAATACAAGTGTTATATCAATGTAGAATTATTATCCAATAATGAGCAATAAGAAATGATAAATCACACACATACACAATACACCAGTGTTTTACGTAGAAACCCAAATCGGGAGAAAACCACAGAATGATTTTTCTTATATGTATTGAATAATTACATTCATTGGAAGCACCAACTTCCTTTGTTTTCCAGCTGTAACTGGAAGGAGGCTCCAACCCCCTAGCTTCTCAGGCTACAACTTGAGGGAAGCTCCAACTCCCCGATTCTATGGCTACAACCCCCTATGTTATCTAGCTACAACCAGAAAGTGGCTACAACCACCTGTCCTTGCACCGTCCAACCGCCCTGAAATTTAAATTCCAAATGTAGACAACCTGTCACTGTCACTGAATCAACCACTACCACTGTCAACCTGTTACTGTCAACCTGTACCAATAACCTGTAACAACCTGTACCATAAACAAGTGCAACCAACCATGTACCAAGTATGTACCAATCATGTGTCAACTACTCATCAACTATGGCTCATCAATATGTACCAACATCATCAACTATACACCTCATGTATGTGCCAACTCATCAACTACTTGTCTCAACCATGTACCCAACTTGTACCTCAACCAAAATCCCTCATCAATTTCATCATCCAAATATGATTTATAACTCTATAATAGACCTGATGTATATGATCACATACCTGCAAACCTTCATTAACTTTAAACAACAAGAGACTATCATTTACATCAAACTTTTCTTTAGTCTCACATGACTAGTTTTGGATTAGTCAACAACCCTAACTTGAAATAATCATAACTTTGTACCTGTAATGAATAAAGATCTGAAAATGATACACAATGTTATTTAGTGTGTTTTATGCAATTCTTCCAGGTTTCACTTCTTTGAACCTCTCATAAAAGTAGTTATAGCAAAAATGACATACCTTTCTAAATTCTAGCTTATTCTAGAGAGCGACCTTGTTGAATTGATCTGAAATGTTACACAACATACTAAAAACTGTACTCTAATCAACACATTTGGTAGTACTCAATTTGGATATGTTATGAAGAAGTTATGTCGTTTTTAACTGAAACACATGTTTTTGACTAGTTTCAGGACTAGCCACAAACCCTATTTTCCACAGAGTGTAACTCCAAAAATACAATGAACCACAAGATGAATGTCTTACCACATATACTTGGATATGTTTCCTCAATGAAATATAAATTTCACGGCCTGAATCATTCTAGAAAAAAAATTATTGCTAAAATGGTGATATGACCTGCAAATAACATACCTTAGAAAGCATCATCAAAATAATTTATCCTTCCTTGAATTCTGACCTTCTTTTCTTTACCTGCCCTCAGAAATTTGGCTTATATATTGTTTGGTTACCTCAGACACCTATAGGTATGCAATATTCTCAAGTGTGTTTGAAATGAGAGAGCCTTGCCTCTTATTTATACTCTCCAAGTAGCTTCCTTAAAAACATTTTCTAGGTCACTTTTCCCACTTTCATTATTTTAGGGTTAACCCACTTCTAATTTCTCCATTAAATTTATTATTTAAATAATTTATTTTGTATTCACTTTGAATTATAGTACACTCATCAATTCACTTTATTATTTACCTTCTAAAATCTCTTAAACCACTTTGACTACTTTGACCTTTTGGGGCTTCTAGATGACATAAGAGGGTCCTCCAACTTCGTAAGGCCATAAATCTCAAACCGTGAGGAGTTATGTGACGTTCCACATACCACTAGAAATGGAATGACATGTACCATCAATATAGAATAGTATTACCTACAAATATATCAAAACTCATACCATTATCCATCAAACAAACTTGGGTCCATTACCCAAACCTGGGTTCTCCAACTTCTCATGGCCATAACTCTCTAACTGTGAAGAGTTATGTGACATTCCACATACCACCAGAAATGGAATGACAAGAATATCCATATAGGATAGTTTCAATGATAAATTCACCGACCTTCATCTCATTATTCCAAAAATAATCATGGATTCTCTAACCATACTTCTAGGATAACTCAATCTGCAAAGCGTCTTCCTGTGAGGGATTTCACCATAAGGGGACCACTTTGGATTTCATCCATTTCTAATTATTATCAACCATGAAAAGACAATAACGAGTCATATTTACATCAAACAATCTTGGGTCCATTACCCAACCTTTGTGCTACGGGGCTTTCTTCAAGGGTTGACATCAATGGCAACCAAACTTAATCAACACAATTAAGCTGGCACATCATCACAACAATTAAGTTGGCACATCATCACAACAATTAAGCTAACATCACAACACTAGGCTAGCAACACAACAATACTCCCCCTTTCAAGGGAGGTCCTTTCGGAATATACCAAGCTTCTCTTGAAAGTGCTCAAACTTTACACGAGATAGAGGCTTGGTCCACACATCAACAACTTGTTCATTCATGCTAACATATTGGAGCTTTATGGCTCCTCTCTGCACCATGTCATAGATGTAATGATATCAGATCTCTATGTGTTTTGAATTGTCATGAAATACATGATTCTATGTCATCTTTATTCAGCTCTAGTTATCACATAGGATCATGGTTGCTTCCATCTCAAGGTCGAATAGACCTGTCAACAACTTCTGAAGCCATATGGCTTCACAATAGGTAGAACACGCAACAATGTATTATGCTTCCACTGTGCTGAGAACAATGCTTGATTGCTCCCTACTCTGACATGAGATCATGAATGACCCCAAGCTGAAACAACATCCCGAAGTTTTCTTCCTGTCAGAGACACTTCCAGCCAAATCTAAATCATTGTACCCACTCAATCTGAAGTCATGATCTCCATCATAACTGATACCACAATCTATTGTACCCTTAAGGTACCTCATCACATGTTTTGCAACAACTAGATGAACATGTCTAGGTTCTACCAGAAACTGACTCAAGGTGTTCACAAAAAAACAAACATCCAGTCTGGTGTTCATCAGATACATCAATGATCCAATGATCTGTCTATACAGCGTAGCATCAATCAATTCTGATGAAGTGTCGACCGAGAGCTTCAACTTGGTTTCCATGGGTGTATTCATGGACTTGCACTCCAACATATCAAATATTTTTAGGATTTCAACTGCATACTTCCGTTGGTTAAGGAAGATCCTCTCTGGACTCTGCCATACCTCAATACCTAAGAAATAGTGCATTAGGCCAAGGTCTTTCATCTCAAATTCTGCAGCAAGCTTCTTCTTACATTCGGTGATGAGATTTTCTTCTCCAGTTAAGAATAAGTCATCCACATACAACAACAATATAACAGGCTCATCATTCATAACCTTGAAGTAGAGGTTAGAATCAACTTTACTCTTGGTAAATCCCAAGTTCGTCAGAAAATTGTTTATCCTTCCATACCAAGCTCTAGGAGCTTGCTTCAATCTGTATAGAGCCTTCTTCAACTTGCAGACATGAGTCTTCCTGTCTTTAAATTCAAATCCTTGAGGTTGTTCGATATACACTTCTTCTTCGATGACACCATTTAGGAAAGTTGTCTTTACGTCCATCTGGTGGAAATTCCACTTCATCTTAGATGCAAGGGATATGATGGCTCTGATCAAAGTGTATCTGGTTATAGGAGAAAATGTCTCTTCATAGTCAATGCCTTCCTTTTGATGAAAGAAACGAGCGACAAACCTTGCTTTATACTTCTCAATACTTCCGTCAGCAACATGTTTTATTTTGAAAATCCATTTGGAAGATACCACATCCTTTCTCTTCGGTCTGAGAACTATTTCCCATACATCATTCTTTATGATGGATTGGTATTCTTTTGTCATGGCCTTTGACCATTCTTTCTTTAGAATGGATTATTCAAAGAAGGTAGGCTCCTTCTCTAAGAGATCACACATCAAAGCCATATAACTGGAGAATGGATTAGGTCTCTTCACTTGTCTCGTGGTTCCTTCGGGGACACCATACTTCTCTCCATCTTGAATAAGTTCCCTTGCCCAAGCTGGCTTTGTCTTGTGGGAGATCATCATATGGGGAGGTTCTTGAAATTCTACTATGTCATGATCTTCTATAATTTCCTCATGAGGGGAAGTTACAACTTCCCTCAGCAGTTCTGCAACTCTAGGAGCCACAGGTTCCTCTTCATATACTTCTTCAAGCTGACATCTTCTTGATTTATTGAGTGTTTCATATTCATCAAAGGTCACATCCCTGTTGATCTCAATATGATGGTGACATGGTATATAAACTCTGAAGGCCTTGGAGACCTCACAATATCCAACAAATATTCCCTTCTTTCCTGAAGGGTCCATCTTATTTAGCCAAATATTTTGAGATGGATTACTTCTGGCTTCTTTCCGGAGAACATCTCTTCAGGGGTCTTGAACCCAAGTGCACTATGGGACAATCAATTTTGTACATATACTGTTGTTTTTTATGCTTCTTCCCATAATCACATTGGAAGATCTTGATCATGGATCATGGTCTTCACTGCTTCCATTATAGTTCTGTTCTTCCTTTCTGCTACACCATTTTTTTGAGGATTGTAGGGAGTGGTGAGCTCCCTCTTGATCCTGACATCTTTGCAAAAGTTTACAAATTATTTTGAGGTGTATTATCCTCCATTATCTGACCTGAGTATCCTGATGTTTCTTTCAGAAAGATTCTCTATCAAGGCTTTGAACTCCTTGAATTTACTGAACACTTCATCTTTTGATTTCAAAAAGTAAACCCAGTTTTTACGAGAATAATCATCAATAAAATATACATAGTATACATACCCATTGATGGAGGATGATGGCATTGGGCCACACACATATGAGTGAATGAGTTCTAAGACTCCTTCTGCTTTACTGTCTTTCTTTGTGAAAGGGTTCTTGATGTTCTTCCCTTGTGCACATCCATTGCACACACATTCATGGTCAACTTTGAGTTCTGGTAGACTTGTGACTGCCTTGCATACATATGGTAATGCCTTGTAGTTGATGTGGGCTACTATTCTATGCCAAAGTTCACATGGATTCTTAATGGCATGGGCCATGGCTGCTTCTGAGTGACCCTTTAGCTTATACAAGCCACCTTCTTATTTTCCAATAATGATTGCTTCTTTCATGGTTTTTCCTTTAGCCCACATAATAACTTCTCCATCTATAAAGGCAACTCTGAAACCTTTCTTTTCTAAAGCTGATATGGAGAGTAGGTTCTTTTTCAAGCCTGGTACATAGAGTACATCCTTCATCTTCATTGGAGTCCCTTAATTCAGCTTGTAGTTTGATTCTCCTACTCCCTTGATAGGGTATTGATAATCATCTCCAAGTGTAACTTTATGAGAAAACTTCTTTTCTGAAAGGAAAGAGAGAATATCTCTTTGGCCTGTCATGTGCTTGGAAGCACCACTATCAATGAGCCAAGTGTCCTCTCTAGGTGATACTGATCCTGAGAGGGCTGAGATTAAGACATAGTCTTCAATTCGTTCTTTTATCATCTTCGTGGGTGGCTCTTCATCTTCAACTGCATGGGCATGATGCCTCTTGTTTTTCCTCTTGTATTTTTCTCATCTGGTTGGACAATGTCTTGCAATATGTCCCACCTTGTCACAATGACAACATTGATAAGATGAGAAGTCTCTTTCTTTTCTTTGTCCTTTCTTCTGGAATCTCTTTGGTTGAGATTCTTTATGTATGAATTTGTTTTGGGATTGAGACTCTTTATGAGTTTCTTTCTGGAAGTAGGACTTCTTTCTTCCTCCTTTAGTGTGAGTGGCTAGGGCTTGATCTTCATCTCTTGATAGTAAAGCTTCTTGGTTAGCTACTCTTGATTCTTCTTGAATACATTCTTCCCAAAGACTATCAAATTTTAGTTTCTCCATTATGGCACAAATATCTTGGATGAATGCATCCCAAGGTCTTGTGAGATCATTAAGGGCCGTCATTATGAGTTTGCCTTCATCTATAGTATCTCCAATTTCTTCTAGCTGTTCTTTGAATTCTGATATTCTGGAGAAATATTCCTGGATCGTTTCTCCTTTCTGCATCCTTGTATTCTTGAGTTGAGTTCTTAGATTCATCTTTCGATTTATGTTCTTTCCTTCATATAATCTGGTTAGGGCATCATACATTTCTTTTGGAGTCTTCTTTGAAGACACTTGAGGAATAAAGTGATCTTTGATATAATCCACAATGATTCTTTTAGCCCTAATTGTGTCCTTCTTGTGTTTTTCTTTATCTGCAGTATCGGTAGGTTTTGGTACCTCTTCTTTGATGAATATTGCTAGGTCATTCTCTTCAAGAATGATTCCAATCCTATACTTCCAGGAACATAAGTTTTCCACACCTTATAGCTTGTTAACAAGCTTAGTGCTTGCACACATCTTTTACCTGGAGCTAGGAAAATGACCAAAAAATAAAAATTCTCAAAATTGAAGTATGAACTTACCAGGAGGTGCGCTTGGCTGAGGCGAGTAGCCTAGTGTGGTTAGATTTCAGAAAATCCAACTTTTACCCCTTCAAACTTGATCAATGGATTTTTGGACTCGTGCTTCTGGTTTTCTGGTACTTCTGGTACTCTGGTACTTTTGGTTTTCTGGTACTTGGTGAAAACAAGTGTTTCACTTTCCGGGAGATCTAGCCACTGAAAAGGTGCGTCGATGATGCCAAAGTGTTCCTTGAGGAAGGGCACACTTTTCTAGATGGCTTTAGGACTGAAATTCTTCTTCAATGAAAAGCCCTGATTTGCATGTACGACAACAATGACGTTTTTCTTCTTCTTGTGAAAGATACTCTCTTCAGCTTAGCTCTGATACCATGTTAAGGTTTAAGCTATTATTAGGTTTCTTTTCAATTCACTAGATAACCATAGCATATATAGGATAACAGAGAAATACACAATCATAAGAGACACATCATTTATCTTGGGAAACCCTCATGGGGGAGAAAACCCAGCAAAAAATTCCTTAATATAGATAGCCAATACAATGCCAAGAGATAACTCAAACAATATAGAAATTCCTCTCCCAAGAATGCGCCTCTCTCTGTCTTCCTTCTTCTCCAACTACAACTCTGAACTTGCGCTCTCATGAACAAGTGAGTGAGTGAAAAAATGAGGCGCTAGCCTCTCTTATTTATACAATCTGGCAGGCGCTGAACTAGGGTGTCTTTTCACTGGCAGGGATGACTTCTCATTCTGGGTGGTTATAACCACTTTAATATATTCTGGGGCCGAATTTTCATTTAGCCTATTACAATTAGGGTTTGACCAATCCGTAAAAGGGGATTTGGTCATTTATAATACCCGACCTGATCAATCCGCAAAAGGGGATTGATATAATGAATAATACATCAATAATAAATAGAATACTCTTTCCAGTTACATTATTTCAACATCCCCTTCATTTTCAAACCAGAGACTGAGTTCATGACTCAAGAGAGAAGTAGATCGAGGCAAGCTTCAAGTAGTTTCTCGAAACCCCGTGGTCGTGGTCGGTGTGAATTTCGGTCATCTAGTTTTCTTTGTAGTTTTTCTTGTCACTCTACAATGGATCGTCACTCCCCTATCCCTGTCACAATTGTTGAAGAGGTTATCTCGCCTCCTTCCTCTCCCCCATCCTTCATTCTCACTCCCTCGGGTCCTAACAGTGGCATTGCCTCCAACTCCTAGGTCTCACCACCTCCTTCTCTGGTTTTCATAGATATTCAATGCGACCTTATCCTCACACTATGGAAGGGCAATGATCAGTAGAAATTTAGGCAAGAAGTGATGGAGAAGAAATTGGAATGGCTCTTAGACTTAGGTGTTGTGGATCCAAGTGAGTGACGTGGTCAAGAGGAATTAATTCAAGCTGTTATGGATCCCAAATGGTCTGATTCATCTAAGCATGCATTTCCTAGTAGTTATCAGAGAAAATAGTTTTTTTATGGCCTGTTCAGTTTTGATTTTTCTGGTTTCAGTATGGACAACAAAATCACTAGTCCATCTCCTTTGGTATGTTCAAAGTTCTAGCTATGTATATCTCAGATAAAACTTGATAATAATGTCTACATTAAGTTGTTATAATATTATTTTTTGGAACTTCAACAGTTGGTGGTGGGGTTGGTTTCCAATGTTGGCAGCCTCATCACCAACGTCATGGACATATGCTGTAATTCCAGATATTGACAAGTAATACAAACTCTAGCTTTACAAAAAAAAGGTTAATTGAGTTAATAAATATGGATTGGGTTCATGTGCATGGAGGGAGTCTCTACACAACTAGAAGAGTATATGCAAATAAAACAATATTATCTTGTCTGAATTATGTACCTTGGGTGAGGGGTTTTATGGGGGAGAAGGAGGCGATTTCAAGGTTCCATTCTTACCTTGGATTGGGGCGATTATCAAAGCTTGAAGGAAGAATTGAGTGGTTCTGGAAGGTGGAGAGATGTTGGAGTGAATCCATGAAGTTGCATCTCACTTTTTAGCAAGCAGGGCACACAAAAATGGCATTTACAAACCCTCAATCAAGGAATAATATCAAATAATGTTGTAAGCCCTCGATAAAGGATTAAAACCTCGATGAGACATGGTTTAATTCAAAACAGGACCTCAATCGAGGCATTTTAAAGCCCCTCGATCAAGGATTTAAAAGTGAAGAAACATTCTCTATTTGTATAGGTTTTCATGGATCTTCAACTTCCAAGAGGTGAAATCCCTACATTTATGCAATGACATATCTAATTTTCTTGTTTTAGATTTCATACCATATTTTTAATTAATTTTGTTTTAAACTTATAAAATAATTTATTTTTTTTAGGATATGTATGGATGTTTTTTTTTGTTTGTTAATTGGTCCGGACCTTCTTGGCATCGGGATTAACCTTTGGCTTGATAAACCGCAACTCAGGGGCATCTAAGCCGTCAAAATCACCCGGGGATCGCACCCGGCCTGAGCCACACCAACCCTTAACATGGTTGGATTTTTTTGTCCCCGCAGGTTTCGAACCGATGACTTTTCAACACGGAGTGGCTTAACAACACACTCCGTCACCGACTGTCCTACACCTTGGAGACAGGATATATATGGATGTTTACTCTTCAAAAGAATATTTATTAATTTTTCCAAACATTTACAAAACAAATGTATAGTATAATTAAATATCATTTAACATCAAATTTAGTAAAGCTTATTTAAGTTCATAAAGTTTCAATTCAAAAAATATGTAAAATGTTAAATTTTCATTATCACATTTTACATCTTCATAAATTCAAGCTACATAATTTAAATCTATACTTTCATTTAATGCTTATCATACTTGCAAAATTATGAA
>ML834781.1:0-12037 GCA_009831015.1 Picea engelmannii
GTTTATTGTTCCATGTAATTGTTTTTTTTTTAAACATAAGTTGTAGAAGAATTGTATTAATAGGCTGCGCCAAAGCTAACAACATCAAACCAATCTACAATCAAGGCATATAGCCGAAGAATTAGGAGTATTTCAAATTTCAAATTTTCTCACCCTCTCCGGACCTTGTCTATGATCATCTAGACTATATACATCCTTACAAAACTTCCCTAGGCACCAAAATATCTTAAAATACATTAGCTATCTATTGGGGCAGAGACTTGACCAGTAACGAGTTAAGGGATCCGAGTGCCCCCCTTACTCCATTTGTTTCAAATTCACCTTTGCTTATTCTCGATCCGTCTTAGCCCAAAGAACAACAAGGGGGTTGAGATCTCTCTTGATATGGAAGAGATTAATTTCTCCAAAGCTTTCAACAATAGTCATGATTCGTTGAAGGATGCCATTCAAAAGGTTTTTCTCCATTGTTTGTTTTTTTAGAATTGCTTTAACTATCAACATAGAATCTAAATATAGATCGATGATATAGATTTAAATATTGATATGGCTAGTATCTTAGCAAAGGTTAATGTACCTGTCCCTCTTAGTACTGATATTGTATTTTTTTTTTAAATACCTACAAGATAGTCGCTATTGCGACATCTTGGAGTGTCGCTCCCATAGCAACCACGTCGGAGATGATACCTCTTAACGTCGCTCTTCCCACATTCTAGACGTCTCTCTTGCCACCTTCAAGACGTCGGTCTTGCCATGTTAAAGATGTCTCTATTGCCACGTCTAAGACGTCTCTCTTGCCACGTTCCTGACGTCTCTCTTCCCACGTTCTAGACGTCTCTCTTGCCACCTTTAAGACGTTGGTCTTGCCACGTTCAAGACGTCTCTCTTGCCACCTTTAAGACGTCGCTATTGCCACGTTCAAGACGTCACTCTTGCCACATTCCAAATGTCTCTCTTTCCACGTTCAAGACGTCGCTCTTGCCACGTTTAAGATGTCTCTCTTTCCACGTTCAAGATGTCTCTCTTGCCACGTTCAAGACGTCGCTCTTGCCACGTTCCAGATGTCTCTATTGCCACGTTTCAGACGTCTCTCTTGCCACGTTCAAGACGTCGGTCTTGCCACATTCAAGACGTCGCAATAACGATGAAATCTATATCATCGGAAAAGAGACGTCATGTGAAACGACGTTTGAGGGGGTCCGTTGTTTGTCGTTCTCCCGACAATATAAAGTGGCAATTGCGTTGAATGCGCCGTCGGAATTTGACCCAAATGTACTAGTGTCACCATCAAATGTAGGAGGTTTGATATTATTCATCTCTCCTTGTAGCTCATCTACCCTAGACCTTCTCTTATGCTTCCTTATAAGGGATGGACTTGAACTATTATGTGCTCTCCTAGTTGAATGCCTTGGGGAGTGATGGTGATGCATGCCAACACTTCTTGTTCTTCTCCTCTCATTATGAGATATGTGACTCCCTGATTTTCTTGAATCAATCTCTGTATCCATCTTCTTCTCTATTATGTCCAAGCTCTACATTAACTTGATGTTGAAGCCTTCTATTTTCTCCTTGGCTTTCATAAGCCTCTCATTATCAGCTTTATAAATTTGGACATCCCTTTGCATACTTTTTATGGTCTCTACCAAGTTCATTATTTCCTCCTTGCCTTCTCCACGTCCATTCGAATTTGTACCTTCATTATCCATACTGACATACATCCCTTTGATATCATCTTCATGGTTGCACTCCCTCTGTTCATATTCCATGCCTTCCATGCTTCTGAAATTTGTGTCAATCCTATTTTGATCTAAATTTTGTTACTCTGCAAAATGTGCAAGAAACAATTTTTGTTAGACTAAATAATTTAACAAATTCATGAAAACTATGTACAACTTTGTTCCAATAATGCATCAAAATTATTTCCTCTGATTCCTTCTGAAACTACCTAGATCAATTTTCTGGGTGGATATCTAGACTCTTTTTTCCAAGACCTTTCCAACGCCTACTTCTTTTCTCAATTCCAAGTCTTGAGCAGAAAGTTGTGGTCATTTAAATATTACACATTAATTCATTATGTTCACCCCTCATCCATGTGCAATTCTTAACTGTGCATAGGCATCCTTGCAAATGATCCTTTGGATTTTTGGCAGGATCCCAATCGGGTTCCTTCATCATCATGTTTTGGACAATATGTCCAAGTTTCGCCTCTATCTTGGTTCTAGACTGCTAAATAGAGCCTATTGAAGTTTCATCCCAATTAATATTTTTGGCCCTGAAGCTACAAGTACCTTGTATGCCCTCTTAAACATTTTTAACGTGCCCAAAATTTTAATTTAGCTCCATGGATATATTCTATGGTCCAAGATATTTTCATAAACTACTCATGTGTCCCAATCCAATTCCAGATTAGAAAGTTATGCCCCCCAGAAGTTAATTGGGTCTTAAAATTTACTCTCCATTGTTTCACCTGTAACTCCCTCATACTAAATTCCTTCTTCCCTCGCTGCACTAGAGGGGAATCTTACCCAATTTTTCTTCCCATATACACAATGTTCACATAAATCAAAATCCAGAGAGCAGTTAGACATACCTTCAACCATACCTTTACCGTGTAGTAGTCAGAGACCCTTCTCTCCGATATGCCCCAATCTTTTATGCCATAGCATAACCTTTTCTCCAAAGACTGTAGGAGTTATTTATTCTTCAACTCCAGTATCATGAAAAATGGAGCTATTACACCCACCACTAATAGTGCTTCCTTGCAGCTTATACAGAGTTCCAAACCGAACTCCCTTCAACAGCACCATTTCTCCTCGAACCATCCTGCTGGTTTTCTTTTCAGATATTGTTTTTACCCTTGCATCGTCCATTTTGCTTACAAAAATGAAAATTTTGGCCAATCCTAGGATGTGAAGAACACTAGGTAGTGTTCTAATCCTTCCATCTATGAGCCTCAACTTTACTTTTCCTCGACCTATGATTTTGGTTGTCGAGTCATCACCTAGGAAAATATTACCTCCATCATAACTTTCATATTCACAGAACCACTCCCTATGGGGAGTCATAAGAAATGATGCACCTGAGTCAACCAACCATGCCTCATAATATGCATGTGTTCGTGAAGAATCCAAGTACACCTCCTCTCCTTCTTCCTTAGAGGTCTTCTCTTTTGTAGAAGGAGATTCTTCAGATCCCTTCTTTTTCTCAACTTTGGATCTACACTGCTTCTTGTAGTGCCCTTCTTTTCCACATCTACAACATACATTTACAAAATTTCTAGGAGACTTAGATCTTCCCTTAGACTTATATCTCCCACTTGAGGACTCGGATCTATTTCTTTCCTGGGTGCGTCCTCTTGCAAATAATGCATTTGTGCTTTGTCCTTCCATTTTCTTCTGTTTCATTGCCTTCGACAACAAGGATGAGACCACTTCATGAAACTTCAAGGCATTTGTATTACTACCTATGTCCACAACCATACTATCCCACGAGTCTAGTAAAGAGAAAAGTAAATAGATACACTTATCTTCATCTGAAATTTTAATCTCAATAGATACTAACTGACTTACCACAATATTGAAGACGTTCAAATGCTCTGCCACCAAGTCTCAATCTCTCATCCTCGGGTTATACAACTTCTTTCTCAAGAATAGTTTATTTACTAGAGACTTAGACTGATACGACTTCCCCAACTTATCCCATAAATATTTGGTTGTATCTTCCTCTAACACATTCAGTAACACTGAATCTGAGAGACACAATCAGATTATGCTCTTCACCTTCTGATCCAACTTTTTCCAGTCACCTGCTAAAGTTCTTGTAGGTGCAGTACCTGGATCCACCGTGATCCACTGATCTCTTTCCACCAACATATATTCCATCTTGAGCTTCCACAACTCAAAACTTTTCCCATTAAACTTCTCGATCTCCATTTTCGAACTACTCGCCATTTCTTTTCCCCTAAAAAATCAATACCACAGATGTCCCACTGTAACAAGGCTTATCACAGTCCCGAGCCAAACCCTTGACCACAAAGGCATCCCCCTGAAGCCAACAAAGCTCTGATACCAAATGTAGATTTTAACCTTGTACAATATTTTACTACAAACATATTTTCAATAAAAGAACAGAAAAGATACAATGGAAAATACACACATTACATAGAGATTTTCCCCTGGAAACCCAAAACCAGGAAAACCATCATATTCTACATTCATTCATAGTGATACATTGTTTACAATATAATATACATACAAGAACCAATGGCATCCAAAACCCTAACCCAATGACTTGGATTAGTCAACAACCCTAATTCCTTAACCGAAAATAGAAAACCATCGACAAAAACCATGTGCCAAAAACCAGACAAACAATGGACACAAAAATTGAGGCGACATGAAAAACGAGGCAAAAATGCGACATGTTTCCAAGGAAAAAAAATTCTCGGGGGCGTTGCCACCGAACCCTCACTCAAGGGGGCTATCGCCCCCCTACACGCTCGATGCAACGTAGAAAACATTGTACCTAGTCGGGAAAAGAATATAACACATACCCAACACCCTGCATATCTGAATGGGAGAGAAAGGTTGATTATGTTGTTGTCAACAATTGCCAACAAGCCAGGAAAAAGGTGGAATAGGACTTAAAGAATTCACTATTGATCTATGCACAACTTCACAAAGTGGCACACAACTTAGTGCACAAACGCCATCTACCCCAAATCGAATAACTTGAGAAGATGAAGATCCACGAGCAGATATATTTAGAGGTCAAGATAAATATGAACCAGAGGCAAACAAATGTTAGGGTTGCAACCAGGTTAATAGTAGACCTTATGGATGATCATTTCATAAATCCAACTAGAACACAACAAATTATCCAAGCCTTCATGGTCAATTTGACAAGAGACATTAATACTCTCTTGTAGAATTCAACAGTTCATGAGGCTTCCTTGGAGTCGCTATTGTTCCATAGAGTTATCTTCATTTCAAGATAACATGAAATTTGGGAAGCCTACCTCAAGGACAAGGAAAAATGAAGAGGGCATACTAACCAATTCCAAATTACTCCCAACCACCTTCTATTTTGTATTTTTGTCACCTATGCACAATTTTGTACTTATTATAACACATGTCAAAATATTAGCGAGGGGGAGATGAAAAGACATGTAACTTATTCTTTCCGAATTCAAGAAACCCCTATAGGAAGTTACTTAGGAAACTATGAGTAAAGGAAAAGACCCATTTTGAAGGGGCTCATCAACCATTGTAATTTCGGGGAACTATTCTCTGAAATAATATTGAGAATCCCTCAAGGCCAATTTTTCTAGAGAGAAATAATGTTTACTAATAGTGATTTTACTTTGAACTACTTCAAGTAATCTATTGGGCTATCTGTAAATATTGTAAGAATGTTGTTTCACTTATAGACTTTTCTTACGTGAACATAATTTTTCTGCAAGTGTTGTCTTTTCTCTCTTATTAATTGTTGTTATATGATGAGCAATTTATGTATGTGGTTGTGTATATTAGACTAATATGGTTGTGAATTTATATGCATATTCTATTAACCTTGTATCTCTTTAACAACTATCTAGAAGGAGCTTTGACAGGGATTGCTAACATTCCCGACTACTTATTAGCTACTTCAGTTGCTCCTAGATAGGATAAGGTAGATTAGATTTTAATTTTGCAACTAGTTTAGTTTACATTTTCATACTCTCTTGCATTCAAACCATTCATTCATCCCCCAACCCAATAATGGAAACCAGGCCAAAATCTGGATGGGTCTCCTAATCCAAATGGTGCGTAGTCTAATTGGGACCTCGCATCAGGGAGTACCCCTATCTGTTGAAGGTAATTTTTCCTGTGTCAACAAAATTGGTGCTAGAAGAAGGGCATGAATTGTATAGATAGTGATAGCATTTGATACTCACATGGTCATACTTCTAATAAAATTCCCATTAGCCAACAACTGACGCATATTTCTTCTAAGAAGGAAATTACTTTTGAAGACTCTAACCCTGCATTTGAAAGTCACGTTGTCAGAATTATTGAAACTAATCATGAGACTTGGTACATTGTTGCTAATGCAGAGTTTTCCAAAACTTGATGGGTTACCCATTTATTGGATAAATTGCTTGGTCTCTTACCCATATATTTAGCACTACCCGGGAAGAGAGCTTCCTGAATACCCATTAATCAATCCAATTTTATTTTCGACTCCATTGAGGACTTGGTTGAGGTTTCCTTACAAGAAATACCTTAGCCTTTGGACCAAATTCCTCCTACTCCTCCAAGTCCTACCCCTCCTAGTTCCGAACATCATTATGAATATGAACACTCTGAATATGAAGAAGACGACATGGCTAGAAATCGAAATGTCATTCCGGCATGGATGTCTCAAGGAGCTTTAAATCTACCCAGACTAATGCATGACCTGCCTAAGCATCTAGAAAGACTTATTCAGAAGTTTGATCTGGACAAAGAATGTTCCTCATAATATCACATTAATAATTTCTATTTGGAAATATGGCTCTTTGATGTCTAACACTAAGATTTTGTCTATAGGAATTTCCTTTATACTTTTGAAAATAAGGATTCCACACGATACTATAATCTCTCGACTGAATTTATAACCAACTGGGATAATTTCTAGAATGCCTTCATTGGTAATTTCGGAGATGAGAAAACTCATGCAATGTTGTTTAAAGAACTAGTATCTCTTAAAATGGAAAAGTAGGAGAAGGTCAAAGATTTAAACTGATATTTTATTAGGATCATGAACAAGTTCCATGTTGATGTTTCCCATGTTGAATCCTTAACGGTAGAATATTACACTTAAACACTACACCCCTTCGTAGGCATGTTTGTCAAACGAGCTGGAAAAGCTACTTTAGCATTGAAATTTGAAGAATCCAAGGAGGTTGAGAAGGAAATGTTCTCTTTAGGAAGCCATCCCACATCCGAGGAAACCAAATCAGCCAGAAAAAATACTTTGCTCCTGACTAAGCCTCCCAAAAAGGAACCCAAGGACTTAGATAGTGTAGTCAAGATAATAAAGAATTTGTCCAATGAAGTGGTAGACCTCAAGAAGATTTCCAATGAAGGATCCTCCAAACAGAAACCTTTCCATCCTTTCTTTAAAAGGACTGATAACCCACCTAAGCCACAAGAGACCCCTGGTCTCACATTAAACCTCAATGACTTTGTCATGGACAATTTTTGTTCCTATCACCAGATGAATCATTTTGAAAAGACTTGTCCTCGGTGGATTAATTCCATGACCTTTGTCATTAACCAGTTATTAGACTAGTAGGCAGTTGTCAATGTCCAAAACTAAGAACTGGAAAAGGAGGAAACCAATGAGGAAAAGGACATCATGGAAGAATTTGCCATGTTTTTATGGGACTACCATTTAGACTCTAATGATGAAAAGGTTGAATAAATTTTTGTATGGGATACTCAAATCATGAAAGTTTCTCCCAAAGATATAATTTGTGCATCAATGGGGCGGTATCCAAAACCCCTCTACCTTATAAAACTGGTCTTTCTCCTAGAAATACAAGTCCTCCCACATGTGCACAAAATCCAAGTAATCCTTATCAGGTCAGTAATACCCCCGTCATTTCTCTGTATCACATACGTTCTCTTCCTTAGAAAAGAGACCTCATTATTGATACATTTAAACTCACGACCTCTCAACAGAAGACTACTAGTATAGAAGAAAGCACTTCCAAAGCTATTGAAACTAAGACCAAAGAGAAAATTGGGACAAAGTCAACGATGAGCGTAGCTAGTATAGGGTCACATTATATATCCCATGTCCTGCCTTTCCTCCTCACGTTTGAAACTTTGAATTTAAATGTGCACAATTTCTTAGCAGACTTTGATGCTTCTTTGGAACTGATGTTGTACTCAGTTTGTCAAAAGATAAACATTGTCCCCGAGGAAAGAACAACCAAAATTATTCAATTAGACAGATAAAATGTTAAATTAATGGGTGAACTTAAATATGTCATGACTAGATTAGAATTTGATCCTAGAGTACATCAAATTATTGATATCATTGTAGTATATATTTTAGAAGCTTATAGTTTATTTTTTAGCAGGGACTGGTCTGCAAAAATAGAGGGTTATTTCTCCATAGATTGGACTCATCTATGGCTACCATACAAGGGAAGGACTAATCAAATCAGATTTGAAAGCAAAGCTTGCTTGAAGCACATGGTAACTTAACTCGAAGGTAAGAACGAAACTCTCATTTTTTCTCATACGACATTGGGAAATGATTTTTTAGATGCTAAAGTTTGTTTCTATACAGTGCAACCATCTTCATTTCAACCAGACAAACGGTCTTAATTGTACTCAGACTGACACAAATGACCGTAAAATAGTAGAAGTAGGTGATTTTTGTTTCACTGACTCAATTATAGGGACTTACATTTGAACATTGTTCTTTGATGGCTCCAAATAATAAGAAGGAGTTGAGGCAGGTTGTATACTGATTGATCCTGAAAAACATAAAACCATGAGATCCTGTCGCTTGGAATTTAATTTCACCAGCAACACAATTGAATACGAAGCCTTGGTCCAAGCTCTGAAAAAGGCTATTGATATCAAGGTAAAATTCCTAAAGGTTTTTTGGTGATTCAAAAATAATCGTCAGACAGGTAAAAATATATATACATTGTTTGTCCCCCCACCTTAAAATCCACCAATAAGGGGTATGGAATCTGATAAACACTTTCGATGCTTTTAACATTACCACTACACCTCGTTCTCATAATGTCTTTGTTGATACTTTATCTAACGCAACATCTAGATTCACTCCTCTGAATAATGGTTTTACTGTTGAACTTCTTTTCAGACCTTCGATACCCAATAATGTTCTTAATTGGAGGGTGTTCAACAATGAATCTCAACTAGTAGACTTCCTTACTAGTGCAGATATGTTCTAGGATTTTGTGATAGATGATCAAGTACACCAATAGAATCTACAAGAATATCAGGATGAGGCAAGCAACATCAAGAGTAACTTCCTCCCAAGGAACGTATTGTCACTTGAAAAGCTTTTCGATTTGTAGTCTAGATTCATAGTAGCAGCAAACCCCAAGATGAACAACTCAACTACGATGCATTCCATGATAAATCTGGGTACTCTGGAATATCCCAAGTTCATTAACTTGGGCACTTGTTGTTCAGAATCAAAGAAACATACCTTCACGCAGCTGGTCAAGAAATATCCAGATGTGTTCACATGTACATATGAAGACCTAAAAACGCATGACACTTGTATTATTTAGCATATCATCCATATCAAATAAGTTTTCAAACCTTTTCAACAAAAACTTAGGAAAATACATCCCACTCTTGAGTCGTTGATACAAAAGGAGCTAAAAAACTGTTAGATGCTCAGATTATTTTTAAATTTTGACATTCGACCTGGGTTTCAAATTAGAAAGAAGTCCAAGGTGATCAGAATGTATGTATATTTCATAAATATGAACCGATCCTCTAACAAAGATAATTATATCGTTCCCCCTATGGAACATATACTCTATCTTATCTCTCATTTGCATATGTTTTCTCTATTAGACTAGTTATGTGGATATAATCAGGTTCTCGTAGCATAACCTGACCAACTAAAGACCAATTTCATAACTAAGTGGGGAAAATTCACATATAGAAGAATTCTCTTTGGCTTCATCAATGCAAGCACAATTTTCCAAAGGGAAATGGACATAGCATTGAAATATTTGATGGATCAAAGTGTGGTGATCTATCTTGATGATGTCACGGTGTATTCCAAGAAAATAATCAATCACCCACACCATCTGAAATAGATTTTTGAAAGATGCAGGAAGTATGGTATCTCTTTGAATCTAAAGAAGAGAATCTTTGTTGTTTCAAAAGGAAAATTTTTGGGGCGTATCATTTCCAAATATGGGATCTTTGTCAATCCAAAATGTACTAAGGTTATCATGCAAATCTTGTTGTCGAACAACAAGAAATCGATGCAATCATTTTTTGGAAAAATAAATTTCATATGAATATTTTTATCCAAATTTGTTGAGATAGTCAAACCTCTTCAACAAATGATCAAGAAATATGCACAGTTCAAGTGGATGTCTATTGAGAAGGAGATTTCAAAAAATTTAAAGCTTCCATACTAGCAACCCCTACATTACAAAGTCTAGACTTCTCCAAATATTTCTTGTTGTACATGTTTTCCTCTAGTCATTCCCTTGCAGCAGTGCTCACCCAAAGAGATCAGCAAGGGAATGAATGCCCCATAGAATTCATGAGCATAGGTTTTCAAGGTGGTGAACTAAACTACCCAACAGTGGACAAGAACGCAATCATTTTTCACAAATCCATCAAATAGTTCAAACATTACATATTAAAGAACCATACCAAGGTAATCATTCCTCACCCAGTTGTAAGATCTCTATTTGTACAAAAGGAGTTGGGAGAAAGACAAGGAAATTGGATGACAGACTTACAAGAATATGACCTAGAATTTAATCCCACAACTATCATCAAAGGTCAATGCCTTTGCAATTTATCAATTGAATCCATGTGGCATGGATTCAGAAAATCGAATGGAAGAGGGATGGAAAGAAGAACCAATATTGTACGCACAATAACCTTCCTACATATCAACACTAGATAATTCATGGTACAACGATCTCAAGCAATATCTACAACATGGAACCTTTCCCAAACACCTTAATTCTAAACAAAAAAGAGTGTTGAGATTAAACTATACACAGTATCAGTTATTCCATGGTATCCTTTTCAAAAGGAACTATGACGAAATTCTCCTCAGATGCTTGGAGAAATAAGATGTTGACAAATTCCTCAAGGAACTTCATGATGGACCAACTGGAGGAACTTTTGTAGGAGAAACTACAACTCACAAAATTCTGAGAGTTGGATACTATTCGCCTATGGTGTTTAAAGATGTGCATGCTTACTCCTACAGTTGCAATATTTTCCATAAATCTGTCGACATAGAGAGTAGGTTTGATGTTCCTCTCCAACCTATAGTTGTCAAAGAACCATTTGAACAATGGGGTTTAGACATCCTTGGTGAGATCAACCCACATTCATATAGACAACATAGATACATTCTCATAGCCACTGATTATTTCACACGATGGATGGAATCCATACTGTTAACTAAGGTAAATGAAGAAGTGGTGATTAAATTTTTGGAACAACTCATCATTACCGGGTTTGGAGTACCTACTACCTTTGTTTTTTACAACGCTACATATTTCTCTTCTTTGAAATTAATTGAGTTTTCTTTAGATAAAGGAATCATTTTGAAATACACAACTAACTATTACCCCCAAGGAAATGGCCTAGTTGAATCCACCAATAAGAACCTAATATGTATCATAAAGTCAATTGTAGTAGATCAACAAAGAAATTGACGTAATTCTCTACCTAACACTCTCTGGGAATATAGGGTCACTCTAAAATCATCCATTGGAACCTCCCAATACTTTTTTGTGTATGGGAAGGAAACCATCCTTTCCCCGAACATATTCCTACCTCCCCTCCAAATTACAGAGCATGTGGGAGGGAATGCCATGCCATCTAGAAAAGAATAAACACCTTGGTTAAATTGGAAGAAGATCAAGCCAAAGCCAAAACAAAATTTGATGTTCACCAACAAACTATAAAAAAATGGTTTGATATGAAATCTACTAGTGAAATTTTTTTTTAGGTTGGCGACCTGGTTCTAACATGGGACAAGCGACATGAGGATAAAGGGAAACACTCTAAATTTCAAAAACTATGGCTAAGCCCTTTCATGATTAAGGAAAATATTGGCTTGGGAATGTACAAGTTGAAAAACCTTAAAGGGGATGTGGATCTCCTCCCCACTAACATCCAAGTTCTCAAACACTACTTCAACTATCCTTTCAAGGTATCTCTCCTAAATAAAAGAAGTCAATCATCTCTTCTTTCTAAAAATTTTGTTTACTTTTCCTTTTCAGTTTTGAGTGATTGTTTTCTCCCTTACACCT
>ML834781.1:12181-49297 GCA_009831015.1 Picea engelmannii
AATCTTAACATAATCATGAGTGTGGCACACTAGTACCTGGAATACCCAAAAATTTGCATTTCACTTCTAAACGTGACTTTTCTTTGTTCTCAAAATCATTGTTATGAATGGATTGAGGTTAGAACTCAAAAAGGAACATGATTTAGTGATGGATGGGTTTTTTCAATCATAGTCTTGGAAAGAATGAGCTAATGGTCATACCCCAAGAGAAAGCTATGTGTTTCATGTGAAGTTAACAAGCCAGTGCGATCATTTGGGAAGCATTTGTGGCAATCAAGGGAGACTGCGCAAGAAGGTATCTCATCTATAATCAAGTTGGAAGATATCACCTTCACAGATGTCATCCCACTTGCCTTTAAAGGATAACTATAATCCCCCCATCCACCTCCCTCTAGAAGTTAAGGGGAAATTATTTTTTTTAAGGTAAAGCCTCTGGGAAAGGAATTCCAGCTCATATGGGATATGTAAGTATCCTCTATGGGGCTATGGACACTCGCTGGCAATGGAGCAAGGATTGTGACTCCATCAAGACTATGGACGCTCGATGGAAGTGGAGCAACACTAGGAAAATGCACAATCAGCTTGTATTTTCAGCATTCCTGATGCATAATTGCCTTGTACTACCTCACTTTCCTCCCAAATATGGCTCAAATTTAAAAACAGAATGTTATGATTAGAAATATTTGGGTATGACCAGAAATTCAGTCCTGCCATTTTCAACTCCGTCTCATCACAATAAATATCAATGGGACCTGCTCACTCTCCCTCTGGATTATGCATAGTAGTCATATTGTTCTTCAAACCATGTCATCTATATGTTCAACAACTGATATTCATGGATTTTCCCAGTGTTACGTGTGAGTCATCCTTACTAATGAGTTTTATAAACATCTCCTTCATGTATCAATGGTCAAAAAAATTTCAACCATTGATAAAACTCGCAGCAATCATCCCTTACACATTGATACGATTGGAAGAAATATTTGCATCATCATCGATACATGGAAATCATCATTTTCGTAAAGTATATGTTGGGCAGCAATGACGGCCCTAATCTTTAGTGTCTAACCATTTAAGTGAAGAAAAGTATGTTTATCCTTAGAAAGTCATGTTTTTCATTTCGACGATGATCATATGAATGGTGTCAATATATCCATTCTTCCTTTATCGACGTCGTTCAAAATTTAGTAACTGCAACGCCCCCCTTGTATTGGTGACTAATAATTTTTCGAGCATCGATATAAACAATGTGTATCGACGAGAATCACATGTTCTGCACCGATATATCCATGCCCCATTAATCGGTGAATATATTGAGATATGCATTGATGTAGCTCGCAGCATCAGTAGATAATCTTGATGTTGATAACCTAGGACATTTGTACGATGGCACTAAATGTTTTATCGACAAATAGACTTCACTCAAGTGGGGTGATGTGTATCAAATTTTTAACAATCAAACCTTCTCCCATATGGAAAAGGATAACCTCAATCTCCAGATGTTCATAAATATCAGAAAATCCAAACTATACAAGATGGAAACACACACAGCGGTGTTTCCCTGTGTGAAGGCTATATCATTGATTGTAAGGCATGCTAATATGGAAACCAAATACATATTACACTCTAAAATCCACCCAATCACCTTCTTCAAGGATTTTATAATCACTTCCTATTACCACTTGGAAGATGAGGAGAAATTGTTGGACGAGAAGCTTATAAAGAAGTTCTCGCACAAGCCAAAAGAGATTCTAAAGGCCTAGTACAAACCCAACAAAGTATTCAAATCAATATCGTTAGGCGAGTACCCCACCAACCTGCTCAAAATTCCATATCAATATGCAATGGCCATGCTATGCAGATTGTATGGGGAGCCTGATGCTTAGAGGTTCAGGATAACCTATGTGCCCCTTCTATACTATGTTGCAAATGTCAGATCAACCTTTAACTGGGCTGACATTTTATTTTCATCTTTGGAAGTATCACTTAGAGCAGCAAAGAACACCATTCTAGGGGAATTCCCAAGCTTCCACGTGTCCTTGTATCTCTTGGACATGATGTGCATATGCCACCCATTCCCACAAATGGGTTGGACCTAGTATCCCAATGATCCCCCTATCCACATCCACTGCAAGATACTATGTGTTGTGAGTCACAACAACCCACTAAAACCCTTCATTTTTCGTGGGATCCCATACTACCAAAATTTTGTAAGGTAATAATCTTATATATACCTAAATAGTTATTTATTTATAATATTGATGCTTGTATACAATCTCTGAAGCTAATATGAAATATGGTTTATTATTGAAATTAAACCCATTGTATAAATCCATTTCCACGTTTTTCCATAATCCCTTGACATTTTTCAAAACTCAATTTCTTGTAAAGACTAAGCCCTCATCGCTATCTATATGATCGTGATCAAATATCGTGGGAATTCTAACTCTGACTCATCATTGTGCTTCATTTTTGAATTCTTGACGACGATACCTTTATGATCGTTTCGACGAAAACCTTTCTTCGTCGGTTAATCTCTTTGGAATAGAACCCTACATGTGTTGCCATGTATCACCGACAACAATACTCACACTTCGATGAACCACATCATCCCATAAATGAAAAATGTTGATTGGTTTCTAGGCTTACTCTAGGTTTATTTTGAGTTACGCTCCAGCAGGATTCCATCATTTCCTTATACCTCGTGACATAACCTTCACAACTTTTCCGTAAATATCCTTACCCATACGTGGCCTTTCCCATTGACTCATCTTTTCGGTGAAATATTGTCGGTGAAACCTTTTTCATCATTGGTGAACTTGACAATATTACTTATATTCTATATGTGAAATATGTTGAAGACGAAACAAGTTAAAGAAAATCGTCGGTGATATCGCTTTGGAACTCTTAGACGGTCCATATCAATTCAGTGCTCCGCAATGACATCAAAACTGTTAGAATTTTTTCCCTCTCAAATGACCTGGCCCACACAAATTATTTTAATAGAATGTCAAGTTAAAAGGAAAAGTTTGTTCTTAGTGCTCGAATTACAAGGTCCAATGAACTCGTCGCCACCCCTTAGCACTTTCTTTGAGATTAACCACTCGTATAAGCATGTCATTGTAGGAACATTACCTCCCAATTCTTACCGACTAAACCTTTTTTTTTTGTAATTTCCCGACGACGACATCGACGATTTCCTTCATTTATCGTTTCTTCTTCCCTGATGATATGGAAATGGTCATGAACACAGAGTTGTCTACCCAAAGTAGTTATGGCATATCGTACTACTCTAACCAAATCAAAGTTGCAACGAGTTTTGCATTAATTGTTCGCGGGTTAGGGATTTTTGGTCAACATTATAACCGTGTTAACACATAATCGACCTCAATCATCTGCAATTCCACCAAAAAATTTCTTAACAATGTTGCTACAAGAATTGGGTAAATTGTAGTGTGAGCAATAGTCTTTGAGCTAACACATGAATGTTGTGCAAGTTGTTTCATTTGTTTATTATCTATAATCAGTTAAAGTGTGAATTAATTTAAATTGATGGCATGATTTATGCAGGTGAAAAATTGTCTCGTATGCAAACCAGAAAGGGGAAAATCCAAATAGCAGTCGTGCCTACTCTTATTCTGGAACAGATTTCTCTTAATATTTCCAACATGAACATTCATGATGGAAGAGAACACTACCTCAACTATGACGAAATTTATGGCCTATTTCAGAATGAGAGATTCCCACCTCAAGACAAAGACATCGATGAATACAAGAATATACACAAAAGTGAGATCGACATTGTAACATCTCGTCCAAATTTTTTTCCCTACAATGATGGTACACTATGGTGTTTCACACATGTGAAGAAATACATCAGGATGATAACCAATGCATCAGGTGTTCCAATTGCATCCCTTAATAAAGAGGACGTCAGGATTCACTATAAGACCCTGGAACCCACTATCGCACTAGATGAGTCTTTCTTGGACAAGTTTTGGGTCGATCACACGGACTTAGACTGGCCATTGAATATGGGAGAAATATATGTCCCAATACATTACCTGAAATACCCATATAAGATCTTAAATGCAATGATTTGCAAGATTTATGGTGAGGAGACTAGCATCCACTTTAGAATGGAGTGGTTTCCAAAGGCCTACACAGTGGTTAAGACCCGAAAATGTTTCAACCGAGCTTCAATTTTATCATTTAGTATCGCGAAGCGAGTTCAGGAATATCAATGTATGAAGAATATTGGTTTTTATATGTCGACATACCTTATAGATGTTGTTTTTGTTTCTAATAGGTTTCCAGCTTTTAATTGGGCGTGGAGCCCAGATCAAATCCCAATCCATGTCTATTGTTTTCAATTATGGAAGGTTAACTGTAAAGAGTATTTATGTGACATATGTGACTACTTCCTCACTCCTCTACACAAGGCCATCTTTGGTTTTCACCCGCACAGGATATCCCCAGGAGCCATTAAATCCATACAATAAATTAGGGATTGGTACATGAAGAAATACTACACCAATGTGAGAGTATTTGGGGCTTTAGGACTGCTACACTTGCTACCCAAATATGTCCTTGATAAACTGTTTACCAGAGAGATAGCATACTAGATGGTGGAAAAAGGAGCCACTGCTTACTTATTAGAGAAGAAGAAAATATATTTGCCCATATTTCCCCTCCACAGGCCAATATTCTCTGATGAACAAAAAGCAGGTTGAAAAGGAGGTTGAAAACCTCAAGGAATTATGTTTATTCCTTGGTAACAAGAAATGACATGACCCCCAAAATTTAGTATATCATGAACATATGAGGGTCATCAATTTGGCACCGCAGGTTGTACATGAAGTTAATTCCGTTGAAGACATATTATGGGGAACTCTATATTTTGAAGAAGTGTTAGATAGAATCACCAATGAACCAGCCAAAGAACATTTGCAGAAGGAATAATACGAATATAGGTTCATGAGAATTGAATAGTTGAAAACCCTAGTCCAGCAAGACAAAGACAGACTAGAAGTTGAAGAGCACAAAGGAAAGCAAAAGGAAGCAGAATTGGCAAGGAAAGAAGATGAAGTCAAGAGGAGATACTAGTAGAGAAAGAAAGTAGAGGACAAAAAGAAAGAGGTTGAATCAAAAGGAGACAAAAATGAAAGGCCATACCCAAAGGGAAATAATGAAAAAAATCGACTGACACAGACGTCATAATGAATTTTCCCTACACTAATACAGAGCTAGAGTAGAAGAAAGCTATAGAGGCTAAAGAAGTTGAATTAATGGTTCAAGAAGAAGAAAGGAAAAGAAAATAAGAAGAAGATAAAATAAAAGTTGTTGAATCCAAAAATAAAGGACCAGAGCCGAGTAGCTCAGTTGTGGTAATAGACCCATACACAAACATGATAAATTCTCCTTTGGAGGAATGTACTCCTCTGGTGTCCATCCCAGGAAGTATTTCGGTCACATCTACAAAAATATGGATTGAAGGTGCAGTTATCGTTGTAGATGATTATTACTACAGCCACACTACTAGGGCCATTGAAAAGAGAATTATCAAGAGGAAAAGAGAAGTAACCAATACAAGACATGGATCATCTGAAAGAGTCATTAAGTGGAAGGCAGGACCTGACCCCAAAAATAATGCACTACAAGCAACAACAACACTCAATGTCTTTGTTGGTGCTAATGTTATGTCGATCTATGAGATCACAGGAGCCATGGACACTACAGAAACAAGAATAGTTGAACTTGAAGCTAACATGAGAACTATCAAAGATACTTTAACCAACGAATTTAGGAAAGAGGTTGTGGACGTTAAACATGTCCATAGGGAGGAAATGCTAAGGCATCTCGAACTCCAAGAGAAATAATTAAAAGCAAAATTTGAGAAAAAAGTTCATGCTTGACCAAAAATCTCATCAAGAAGAGATAGACCAAATCAAAGCCACACATGCCCAAGATATCACGAGGCTTAAAGATGAACAACCAGAAATAAGTGCCTACAATGAAATAATAGAAGAACAAGTCAGAAAATTACAGCAAGATAATGATCTTATTAAGAAAACTATGGAAGAAAACATAATGCAAACAATTGTCGTGGATATTGTCAAAGAAAAGGTCGTCGAGGTAAATGAGAAGCTCAGGGACATGCAAAATAAATTCTTTTATGCGCTCAATAAAATACACAAGGATAAGTCTGATCAAATTAAATTGGGTCTTCAAGTGAAGATAATGAAAGAAAAATATCAAAAGGCTCAAGAGGCACACAGTAAGATCATTGAATGGAAGGACAATAATCAAAGATTCCCTGACACACTTCCAGCGTATTTGGTTAAACGAAGTATTAGAGACCACCGAATCCTAGATTCAGGAATGGAAACCATCAAAGATATTAGGAGTATCCAGGAGCAAGTTAGTACAACATCCAAAGAACTGTGGAGATTGTCTGACAACGAGCTTGCACAATTCAGGATGGATCCCCTAGTCAATTGGGAGAAAGCATCATCAACCCAAACCAAGATAGAGGATGTAGAAAACATAAGAGACCTTAGCTTAAATTACATTGAAGCAATCGACAAGGTTAATGAAAAATTTCTAGAATAAAGGTTCATACAACCAACCAGGTTAATTTCATTAACTAAAGATTCCTTGCAACGTGTGGAGCATAGACTAAAGACATAAATCATTACCCCCATCTGCAACAGTGAAATGGATCTTGAAAGAACACAATTGGGCATAGTAGATATTATTCTTTAGGACTTCAAGCTGTGGAAGGGATTCATCAACAGGATGCAACCGTCACACCCTTTTTTTATCAATACAACCTAACTTTGCAGTTTTAATCATTTTTCATAATCATTGTAAATTCCCAATCGGAAAGGAGAACTGAAGTGTCTTGATTGTCCACTGACTATTCCACATTAAAAAATACGAAAGGCATCTCATATTTTATATAAAATAAATGAATGTAAATGTAAAGGGACTTTTGTGCATTGGCAGTGGGATGGTACTATTACTTACAATTGATTACAGAGCAAGAGGCATTTTTTAGATTTGTGTTCATCTAAGAACCTTTGGTTCTAAGAATCATATTTAGATAATTAATTTGGGGTGGAAACTAGGCATATATTATGGTCGGAAACACTACCCAAAATGAGAGTGTTTCTAATTGGGACCTACCATCGGGCATTCTCCCATAATTGTTTGAACAGGTCATTTGGGCCCGTCAACATAAATGGTGGTAGAAGGAGGGCCATTGAATTGAATGAATGCAAATAAAGCTCAAATCCCCACCCGTTCTATTCTGCTTGTTATTACAAATCAGTCTAGTGATTCTCATCAACCTCACCTTGAACATGATTTGCACCCCTATCCTAATCCATGGACATACTTGCTCAAAATACTTCTCAGTGTTTTCACTTCCATTCTAAACCTATATTTTCTTCACGAAAACCCTGTATCTTGACCACTCTGGAGATTGATACCATATTCAGACAATATCGTGAATGCATTGAGCGTGTTCTAACTAGACAATGGAGTAGACAGACCGGTAAACCTCCCATTGACTATTAATTACCTCAGGGTCAAGAGAACCCGCCAAGTGAAGACCCGTTCTTCTCTCACTCTTTCACTTACCAGGAAAACCCAAATGTCGAAACCCTACAGTGTCATTTACCTTCAACTCTGAACGATTTTTCAAAATCCTATGAATTTGAGCTCCAACGTTTCTTGCTCGTCGGTGGTGGTGGTATTCCTCCCTCACTGCCAAAATATCCACCTCTCACACCCAAAAGAGAGTTCTAAGATAATTCAGAAGAGGAGGAAAACTCTCAAAGTGGGTCTGAAGGAGAAGGGCACTTACAATTGATGATACATAATCCTCAAGTCATGGCTAGAAACAACCCAAACCCTCAACCTTATGAACCTTGGTTACTTCCAGACGTTGTGGTCGTACCTGGAATACTCCATGACATGCCTAAGCATCCCGAAAATTTTCTCCCCAAGTTTGATCTAGAGAAGAAAGACTCGGCTGAAGACCATGTCAAGAATTTCCTTTCAGTAATAAGGCTCCAAAATGTTTGACACAAAGATGTTGTATGTCGATTATTCCCTCATATGTTTGAGAATAAATCCACTACTTGGTTTTACTCTCTAGATGAAGCCTCTATCACTAGCTAGAGAATATTTGAGACTAATTTCCCTAAAAAGTCCGGGGAAGATAAAGTGTTGGCTACTTTGGTCTTAGATCTTTCAAGAATCAAAATGGATACCAATGAAAAAGTTAAAGATTTTAATCAACGTTTCTTGTCCTTACTTAAATGGATTCCACAAGCTTCCAAACATGTTGAAGACGTCACCATTGAATTTTTCACTTCATCTTGGCCCATGTCCATGGCCATGTTCGTTAAAAACATAGAGAAAGCTACCCTGGAAGCGAACTTTTAAGAGGCTCTCAAGATCGAAAATAATATGCTAAGTTTAAAGGGGAACCCGGGAGCCGAATCCTCCAAAGATTAAACTAATACTAAAGCCAAAGCTCTCATAACCAAGTCTTTGGAAGAAAAGAAAGATACTAATTCTATGGATATGGAGACCCTCCAGAGAATTTTCAAGAAATTATCCAACGAGCTAATATATTTTAAGAAACACAATGGGAAAGGATCTTCTAATACGAGAATTTTTTTAAATTTCAATATAATAAAGATAAGAGCACTCCTCCGGTCAATAAAATGACACCTTCACCATCATAAGGGATTAATATGGAAGATATTTTTCAATCCATTCAACACTGGGCCACTGAAAATCTAACTGAATCTAAAGATGGAGAAGAAGATGAATAGGAAATTTCGGAACAAACCCAAGAATCAGATGAAATACTTGAGAAACAAGTTAATTCCTTTTGGGACATTTTGATCCAGGTGGATATCGGTGGCCACCCACCTTTTCAACTGGCTCAAAACAATTTTCTGGCAATTTTGGCAATTTACTATTTTTAGCAGTTTTAACTTACGAGGCTATTTTGAGAGCCCAAATGAAGGTTTTTCGAGATTGAGATTCTTAATTATATTTTAAATCATGATTGAGCCCCCAAAATGAATCTCCTCGATGATACCTTTCCAACGAGCTATCATACGCCTAAAACAGAGATCGTATGCAAAAGTTACGACCCTGGGAAGTTGATGTACTAACTTACCAAACGGGGCCCACATGACTTTTGGCGATTCATCTCCTAGGGTTAGGTTTTTGGATGTCTAGAGTTTTTGGCATTCCAGTTTATTGTAAAAAGGCCTTCAGAGCCTCATTGTAATCATCTTATTGTGAATACGAGTAGCTGTCACATCTCTTCTCAATGATAAGTTGCCACCATTCTAGCGAGTCTTTCACTCTGTATTTGTACAGTCTGTGTACATTTATTTCATTAATAGAAATCATGTATTACTATATATCTGTGACTCTTGTTATATTTATGATATATCCCTATTATATTTTTGTCTCTCTTGCAATATATCTGAATATTTCTGTGTTATATCTCCGCTCTCATTTCGTGTCGAAAATCATCTGGATCAGTGGTATCAGAGCAGGTTGCTCTTGATCATTTTTAAGTGCATGTCACGGACGAGGTCCGAGTATATCAATTTGGGTCTCGATCTTGTCTCTCTTGAGGACAACCGCTCTAGCACACCCAAGAAACCCTCAATGGCAGAAGAAAAGAAAAATGACAGAGCAGACGATTCTATCAATTTGTTGCTTGAGCAAGCTCTCACGCGACACAGGGACGAAATGATGGAGAATTTTTCCCTCATCCTTCAACACCTGCCGATAGCATCAAGCGCATATTCATCAAGCAACCACTTTGGAGTCACCTTGCCTTTTAAGGTACAGGTTAATTTTGATATTCCTATATTTGAAGGTCAGATAGATGGAGATTCCCTAGATAAATGGTTAAATTTGTTAGAAGGTCATTTCTTTGTTCACAATTTTTCTAATGGAGAAAATATCATCTTCGCGCTCCTTAAGGCTATCCCCCATGTCAAACATTGGTGGGAAACTTACTGGGAGCAGAGTTCCACAGAGGATTCTGGAATATATGGGGTCGAGCCCACTTGGGATTTTTTTGTGGATGCGGTAAAGGAACAGTATTACCCTGTTGGCAACTATGAGGACCAGTACATGAGATGGACCGCACTATGGCAAGAGAGGGGCCAAGCAGTTCTAGAATTCACCAATACCTTCCATACTTTGCACAACAAGCTGGGTATCAAAGACTCTGAACGAAATTTGGTTCTGAAATACCGTGGGGCTCTACAAAGATACATCCAAACTGAAATGGATTTTTTGGACATCTCATCACTCAGTATTGCTTATCGATATGTTGTTAAAATCGAGCAGAAATTTAAGCACTAGAACAAACAGGAGTTTGGGTCTGCAAATCCGCAACAACCAAAGTATGATAAAGATGACCCTAATAAACAATTTCCTGAAAACTAGTCTAAGCCACAGGAAAAGAAGGGTCATGGGAAGACAAAGAAGGACACCGAAAAATGGTGTGATTTCCACAAAATCCCCTTGCGAAAAACCGATGAATGTCGCTCGAAACAGTCATTGGTGGCAGAGATCAAAGACAAGGAGCCAAACCCTGATTCAGAATCTGATTCTAAAAATATTGGTAAAAGACAAAGCATTGACACGGACCCCACTTCTATTGTCGTGACCGCAACAATTCAACCAAAAGAACCAACAGATCTTGAAGAGGGGGAGTGCATTTTTCATTCACAGATGTGGGTGAAGGGGACCCCGTTGCATTTTATTGTTGATAGCGGAAGCCAGAAGAACCTCATCTCAGCAGAGGTTGTCAAATAGTTAGGATTGTCGACAACACCACACCCGCATCCATACAACATCGGGTGGCTTCACCAAGGATGAGATCTTCGTGTCAACCAGCAATGTCAATTGTCATACGGCATCCATCCCTTCAAGGATGAGGTATTATGTGATGTTTCCTCACTGGATTTCTGTGATGTTCTCTTGGGCCAGCCATATATGTGGAAGCGTCATGCTATTTATGAGTCTCAACCCCGTAGTGTCATTGTTACCTTGGGGGGTCATCTCTACAGAATACCAGAGGTAGTTCCGACTATTGTTCCACCTAAACAGTGCTGCAAGGTAGTATATCATACTGCAAAATTTAGCTTCTTCACAATATGTTCAAAGGGGGAACAAAAGGACACTGCAACCACTACAGCCTCGCCCTAAGCACCTTCTATCCAACAGAAGCAGGTCAACAAGATTGCAGCAAAGTGCAAATATTCATTTTACACATTGTCCTCTCATGTAGCTCAACTTGTTGAACAGCCTCAGCCTCAACAGGTTCATGACAGACTTCCACAAACTGAGCAAAACGACGTCTCCAGCAAGGCAAGCAGCTCACCAAGATGCAAATTTAGAAAACGCTTTTCCCTCTCCCCTAGGGACTCAACGCAATGGATACCATTACTTCCTAAGGAGGGAGGATTGATCCAAGTGGATATCAGTGGCCACCCACCTTTTCCAACTGGCTCAAAATAGTTTTCTAGCAATTTTGGCAATTTATTATTTTTAGCAGTTTTAACTTCTGCAGCTATTTTGAGGGCCCAAATGAAGGTTTTTCGAGATAAATCTTCTAAATGATATCCTAAGGAATTATTGAGCCCCCAAATGAATATCCTCGATGATACCTTTCCAACAGGCTATCATACGCCTAAAACAAAGATCGTATGCAAAAGTTACGACCCCGGGAAGTTGATGTACTAACTTACCCAAACGGGGCCCACATGACTTTTGGCACTTCATCTCCTAGGGTTAGGTTTTTGGATGTCTAGAGTTTTTGGCATTCTAGTTTATTGTAAAACAGCCTTTAGAGCCTCATTGTAATCATCTTCTTGCGAATGCGAGTAGCCGTCACGTCTCTTCTCAGAGATAGTTGCCACCATTCTAGTGAGTCTTTCACTCTGTATTTTTACAGTCTCTGTACATTTATTTCATTAATAGAAATCGTGTATTTATGTATATCTATGACTCTTGTTATATTTCTGATATATCCCTATTATATTGTTGTCTCTCTTGCAATATATCTGAATATTTCTATGTTATATCTCCGCTCTCATTTCGTGCCGAAAATCATTTATGTGTTATATCTCCGCTCTCATTTCATGTCAAAAATAATCTGGATCACATTTCATATGGAATGGAAGAATAATAATAAGTAGAAGAAATACATATGTCCCATAATATTGTGACCAATAGAAGTGAAAGAAAGAAGGCATCCTCTAACACCCCTACTCCTTTCGAACCTCCTAAAAATGCTCCTCACACCTAGAAAACACTAGATACTCCTTATATAATGAATGTTCCTTCTAATACTACCACAAAGTTAGAATATGATTTATTTGAAGATCTGAAAATAACTAAGGCCAATATTTATCTTTTTGAGCTTATGAAGCTTCCTCAAATTCATAAGAATTTCATTAAAACACTTCAAGGTAAGACTGCTAAAAACTCTAAATAAGTTAATGTGGGAGAAAAGAAAGGGACAAGTAAATACTCCTCATCTGACGATGCCCATGCACCTAAAAGTTAGGTACTTCTAAACACTTCCCTATCAAGGAAAATATCCATATCCACCACTCCACCTTTTCTGGTTACTTTTGAGATTTTTAACAGAAATGTCCATAATTGTATGATGGATTCTAGTGCCTCTTCAAATGTGATGCCTTTTAAAGTTTGTGAAAAACTTAACGTCGAGCCTGAAAAATATGACCTTTGAATTATACAGCTTGACAGAACCAAAGTTAAAGTGATAACGGAATTAAAAAATGTTTTGATTCCAACCCTAAAATACATCAAACTATTGACATCATAGTTGTGGATATACATGATACCTACGGAATGCTCTTGAGTAGAGACTGGTCTGCTATGCTAAAAGGGTACTTTGCCACATATTGGTCACACCTTTGGCAACCCTATAATGGAAATCCTAATCAAATCAAGGTCGATAGAGAACGATACATCAAACATGTGGTGACAAAACTGAATGACCCAAACAAGCCTGTAATGTGTTCTGGGTAACTATTCATGTGATTCAGTTTTTGTAAATTACCGTGTTGAGACTTCATCTTATGCAAAATCAAACACACAATATAAAATCCTTCATTGCAATCAGATTGTTGAGCCCCATTATAACATAACAAATGTAAATAGTCCTAAAATTGTACAGTCTAACATAGTATTTAGAGATCGGTTAGAAGTTTTTACTCAATGTACTAACCATACTAATATTGAAACAAAAGAAAACCCCAAGTCCATGTGTAATCTTAAAAGAGACCCTAATACGTGGAATTTTTTTTTGATGGGTCAAAAGATATTGAAGGTGCAAGTGTTGGATACATGCTAAATAACCCTAATGGTAAGAAATTCATGATAGCATGCAGGCTTGAATTACAATGCACAAATAATATTGTTGAATATCAAGCCCTGCTGCAAGGATTAAGGAAAGTAAGTGACTTGAAAGCCAATAAAATAAAGGTATTTGGTGACTCTGATGTCGTCATAAGGCAAGTAAGAAACACCATACATTGTTTATCTAGCCACCTTAAACATTACCATCATGATGTATGGGAATTTATTAAGTCATTTGATGCATTTAATATCAGTCTTGTTCCTCGCTCTTTGAATTTTGATGTCGATTTACTAGCTAATGTAGCTTCCAGGCTTATTCCTTTTGAGAACTTATTACCTAATACATTTTCCGTGAAATTTCTTTACATACCTTCGATACCGGATAATGTGACCAATTAGAGGGTCTTTGATGATGATAAGAAGATTATCGGTTTCCTACACCTAGAAGATACCTTCAAAGACTCCATAATTGATGAAGATCAACACGATAGAGAATTCAATGCAAATGTTTTGGGCTCAATCAATCAATCAATAGAATAAAACAATACTAGCCCGATAAACAACATCCCTAGAAATGTGATAAGACTGGAAAAAATCTATGACCTTCAGGACAAGTTTAAGAAGGTGATAAATTGTAAGACCAATAGCTCATCAATGCAATTTGAAGTGATAAATTTGGGATCAGGGAAGACACCCCAGAACATCAAACTGGGAAATAAATGTTCCCTTGAAGAAAGACAAGCATTCATAAAGTTGTTTAAAGAATAAAAATACATCTTCTCCTGGATATATGATGATCTCAAGACCTACGACGAGAAGATCATTCAACATGTTATCCCAATGAAGCCACAAACTAAGCCGTATTAGCAGAAGCTAAGGAAAATACACTCAATCTTGGAACCACAAGTAAAAACAAAGATTAACAAGTTGTTAGATGCCAGAATAAATTTCCCAGTCATGCACACATAATGGATCTCGAATCTTGTATCTGTAAGGATGAAAAATGGAGACATAAGACTCTGTGTTGATTTCAGAAATGTCAATAAAGCTTCAGAGAAAGATAATCATCCAGTGCCTCCTATGAAGAAAATATTGCAATGTGAATCTGGTTATGAAATTCTCTCTCTACTGGATGGATTTTTTGGTTACAACCAAGGTCGTGTTTCCCATGATGAGCAACTGAAAACTGTTTTTATGACTAAATGGGGAACATATGCGTGCAGAAAAACACCATTTGGCCTGATCAACATTGGGGCAACCTTCCAAAGAGTAATGGACATTGATTTTAGAGGTCTCATCAAAGATTATGTAGTGGTTTAATTAGATAAAGTTATTGCTTTCTCTAAAGACAAAAAAGATCATATAGCCCATTTGAGAAGAGTATTTAACAGATGTGGTAAGTATGGTATATCTCTCAATCCCCAAAAAATTGTTTCCGCAATTGATGAAGAAATACTTTTGGGGTTCATTGTTTCCAAACATGGTATGAGAATCAAACCTGAAAGGACTAAAGCTATTGCTAAAATTCCTCCTCCTAATAACAAAAAATCGATGCAATATTTTCTCATGAAAATTAATTTTGTGAGGAGATTTGTCCCAAGCTTCGCTAAAACAGTGAAACCCCTCCAAGATATGATAAAAAGAACATAGAGTTTAAATGGGGGCCTAGAGGAAAGGATTATTTTGAAATAATCAAAGCAAAAATAGTATAAGTGCCTGCATTGTTAAGCCCGGACTTTAGTCGACGGTTTATACTCAACACATTTGCCTCAGACATTGCATCTGTATTTGTTCTAACGCAGAAGAATCAAGAAGGGGATGAATTTCTCATCACCTTTACGAGTTCAAGATTACAAGGAGTAAAATTGGACTACCCCGAAGTAGATAAACAAGATTTTGTTGTGTTTAAATTTGTAAATAATTTCAGACCTTACTTGATCAAGTCAAAAACCAAGGTAATTGTACCCAATCCTTCTGTAAGAAATATGTTGATACAGAAGGATTTGGGGGAGAAAAGAGCTAACTAGATAATAGCCTTACAAGAATATGACCTAGAAATTAAGCCTGCTAAAATCGTCAAAGCTAAGGGATTGTGAAAATTAGCTAATGAACAAGTAAGCAATGAAACACAGAAGGATGCTATGTATCAAGAATAGAGCCTATTTGAAAGAGACATTTGCTACATTCTGGTTAGTTTTGATCAATGGTATTACGAAATGAAATATTATCTAACCCATAGGACAACTCCACATTAAATGGAACTGAAAAAGAAGAGGTCCCTCAGACTCAATTCAGGCTAGTATCATCTCATTCAAGGAATATTGTGTAGAAGAAATTATGATGGTGTATTCTTGAGATGCCTTGAAAAGAAAGATGCAGACAAAGTCCTAGTTGAACTTCATGATGGCCTAGTCGGAGGAAATTTTGGAGGAGATATCACTGCTCATAAATTTCTTCGGGCTGGATATTATTCGTCTTCCCTATTCAAGGACTCTCACACATATGCAAGAAAATGTCAGGAATATCAAAGGTCAACTGACAAGGAAAATAATTTTTCATTTTCCCTACAACATGTTATCATTGAACTCCCTTTTCAGCAATGGGGTTTGGACGTGATAGGAGAAATCAATCCCAACTCTTCTCAATTACAAAAATATATTTTGACTGCTACAGACTATTTCACCAGATGGACATAGGCAATCCCCTTTAATACAATCAACAAAAACCATGTGATATCTTTCCTCGAATCTTATATTATCACTAGGTTTGGTGTCCCTGAGTCTTTGGTTTTTTATAATTCTAAGTACTTTTCTTCCTTGAGATTAACTGAATATTCTCTTGAATGAAACATTAAAGTCAAATATTCAACAAATTATTATCCACAAGGAAATGGACTATCCTAATCAACCAATAAAAATATAATAAAAATCTTGAAGTAAATTTTCATTGATCACCAACAAAATTGGCATATATCCCCTCCAAACGCACTATGGGATGATATAGTAACACCTAAGTCCTTTGTTGGTAAATCTCCCTTTTTTTTGGTCTATGGGCAAGAAGAAACTTTACCCACTCACACCTTTTTTCCTTCACTACAACTTGCTCAATCTGTTCAAGACAAAGAATGCCCAGCAATGCAACAACGATTAAATATGCTTCTTAAACTAGAAGAAGATAGGGAAAGAGCTAAAAAGAGCTTAATGCAACATCAATAAGTAATCAAGATATGGTTTGATAAGTCATATGTAGGAAACAAAGACTTCCAACGAGGGGATCTCGTCCTTAAATGGGATAAAAGAAATGAGATGAAAGGAAAACATACAAAATTCCAAAAGCTTTGGTTAGGTTCATATCAATTTCATCATAAATTCACGCCTAGTAATTTCAAACTCAAAACATTGGAGGGAGACGAGGAGGAGCTCCTTGTCAACATACAAGCTCTAAAACGATACTTCTCTTGATCACCTCTGGTGATCTAGTTCTTGTACATAATATGATTTCCTTTTCTGTGGGAGCACCTTTAGAATAGAATTCTCATTTCCTTTTATTTTACCTTACTGTCATTGTTTCACTACCATAATAAATCCTATACTATATTGTCTCATATTTTCCTTATTGTAAATTGTGCTACAAGAACATTCCTCATTTCACAAAGGATAATCTATTTGGGTATTCATGTGATGATGGATTTCCTTGCATTTGGTGTTGACCAATCAAAATCTTAATTATGGTTGTACTTCTTGGATGATTCAGAACACTTTGTTTTGGAGGAATCATAAGGTATTACATTATGAATGTACAGACTTGAACTTACAAAAGATTTGTTCTATGTGTGACCACTCATATCTTTTGCTCGGAAGGATATAAACAAGAATATGTAGTGTCTATTGGTGTCTTGTGGACAATTCTCGTGAGGTCCCCTTTTATATAAGCTTAACATAAATCTACTTGGAAAGGACCCATGACTCTAAGTACTAGTTGAGACCTACATATCAAAATGACTCATGTATCACCCTGCTTCCTAAACACCCATTATGCATAAATGATACATATATTACAAATCTTAAGGGTGAAAGATCAAGTTTAACAACTAGAAAGTTGGAAGCAATAATTATGGTGTGGGAAGTACAAGTAAACCCGTCGAGGTTATGCTTGTATGATACCGAGGAAACTTCATCAGGGCTATGGATGCTCGCAACAAGTGAAGCGATGCCAGGAAAAAGAGATGAAAAGAATGCATTGGTTGAAAGAACATCTAAGTACGAACCTATGTGACATTTGACTCCTCCCGAATCCCTAAGATAAATTAACCAACCCCATCTCTAATTATCTCACAGGAATTGTCTTGAAGATCACCATGTGTTATTACTGAAATATTTGTATTTTTTGTGTAGAGTGGGTATTGTGGGGTTTGTGACACATGTTAATCTGTAGAAATTCACAAAAATTATACAGTTTAAAAAGTGTTTTTGGTGGTTCATCTAAAACAAAGATAATTGGTTCTCCTAGCAAGTCTCCATTTGTTGTGAGTCACAACAGCCCACTAAAATTCTTCAGTTTCGGTGGGTTCCCATACTACCAAAATTTTGCAAGGTAATAATCTTCTATATACCTAAATAGTTATTTATTTATAAGATTGATGCTTGAATATAATCTCTGAAGCTAATGTGACGTATGGTCTATTATTTGAACTCAAGCCCTTTGTATAAATCCATTTCCACATTTCGTCGTAAGCCCTTAACCTTTTTCAAAACTCTATTTATTGTAGATACAAATCCCCTATCATTATCCATATGATTGTGATCAAATATCATCTACATTTTGACTCTGACTCGTCATTGCGCCTCATTTTTGAATTTTCGACGGTGACACCTTTATGATCGTTTCGGCGAAAACCTTTCATCGTCGGTGAATTGCTTTGGAGTATAACCTTGCATGTGTTGTCATATATCACCGAAGATGATACTCACACTTTGATGAACCATGTCATCACACAAATGGAAAAATTTTATTGGTTTCTAGGCTTACGTGGGTTGTATTTCGAGTTACGCTATAGTAGGGTTCCGTCATTTCCTTATACCTCATGACATAACCTTCACAGCTTTTCTGCAAAGCTATTTACCCATACGTGGCCTTTCCCCATTGTCTCATCTTTTCAATGAAATATTTTCGGCGAAACCTTTTTCATCGCCAATGAACTTGACAAGATTACTTCAATTCTTTATGTGAAATATGTCGACGACGAAACGAGTTAAAGAAAATCGTCAGTGATATCGCTTTGGAACTCTTGATGTTCCATATCAATCTAGTTCTCTGCGGCGACATCAGAACCATTAGAATTTTTTCCCTCTCACTTTACCTGGCCCACACAAACTTTTTTAATAGAATGCCAAGTTAAAAAGAAAATTTTTCCTTAGTGGTCAAATTACAAGGTCCAATCAACTCGTCGCCACCCCTTAGCACTTTCTTTGAGATTAACCATTGGTATAAGTATGTCGTCATTGGAATATTTCCTCCCAATTCTTACCGAATGAACCCCATTTGTTTTTTGTAATTTCCTGACGATGACATCGGTGACTTCCTTCACTTATCGTTTCTGCTTCTCTGATGATATGACAACGATCACGAACATGGAGTTGTTTGCACAAAGAAATTATGGCATATCATATTACTCTGACCAAATCAAAGTTGTAACGTGTTTTTCATTAATTTTTCATGGGTTAGGGATTTTTGGGCAACATTATAACCATGTTAACACATAATTGACCTCAATTGTCTGTAATTCCACCAAAACATTTCTTAATGTTGTTGTTGCAGAATTGGGTAAATTGTATTATGAGAAATAGTCTTTGAGCTAACAGGTAAATGTTTTTCACGTTGTTTCATTTGTTTATTATATGTAATCATTTCAGTAGTGATTAATTTAAATCGGTGGGATGATTTATGTAGGTGACAAAATGTCATGTATGCAAACTAGAAAGGGGAAAATCCAGATAGTGGTCACATCTGCTCCTGTTCTAGAACAAACCTCTCTTAATATTTCTGACATGAAAATCCATGACAGAAGGGAACACTACCTCAGCTATGACGAAATTTATGGCATGTTTCAGAATGATATATTCCCCCCTAAATATGAAGACATCAGTGAATATAGGAATATGCACAAAAGTGGGATCGACACTATAGCATCTCATCCAAAATTGTTTCCCTACAATGATGTTGCACTAAGGTGTTTCACACATGTGCGAAAAGGCATTGGGATGATAACTAATGCCTCGGGTGTTCCAATGGCATCCCTTAAGGTAGAGGACATCAAGATTCACTATAAGACTCTGGAACCCATTGTCGTGCTAGATGAGTCTTTCTTTGACAATTTCAGGGCCAATCACGTAGACTTCAAATCTCTTACAAAATACTGGTTTGGTGATGAAGAGTGGCCGGCAAAGAAGGGAGAAACATATTTCCCAGAACATTACCTGAAAGACCCATATAGGATATTAAATGTAATGATTTGTAGGTTTTGTGGTCAGGAGACCAACACCCACTTCAGAATGGAGTGGTTTCTAATGGCCTACATAGTGGTTAATACCAGAAACACTTTCAACCGGTCTTCTATCTTATCATTAAGCATCATGAAGTGATTTTGAGAATATCAAGGTATGAAGAATCCTAGTTTCTATATGTCGGCATACCTTATAGATGATATTTGTGTTGCTAATAGGTTTCCAAATTTTAATTGGGCGTGGAGCCCAGAAAAAATCCCAATCCATGTCTATTGTTTTCAATTATGGAAGGTTAACTGTAAAGAGTATTTCTATGAAATATGTGACTACTTCCTCGCTCCTTTACACAAGGACATCTTCAGTTTTCACCCACACATGATATCCCTAGGAGCCATTAAATCCCTACAAGAAATTGGGGATTGGTACATGAATAAATACTACACCTATGTGAGAGTATTTGGGGCTTCAGGACCACCACACTTGCTACCAAAATGCATCCATGATAAATTGTTTCCATAGAGATAGCATACCATATGGTGGAAAATTATCCACCACTTACTTATCAGACAAGAAGAAAAGATATTGGCCCATGTTTCCCTTCCACATCGGCCAATATTCTCTGATGAATAAAAATCAGGTTGAAAAGGAGGAAGAAACCCTGAAGGAATTATGTTTATGCCTTAGTAGCAAGAAAGGGCATGACCCCTAAAATTTCGTATATGACCATATGAGGGTCTTCAAGATGGCACCGCAACTTGTATATGAAGTTAATTTCATTGAAGACATCTTTCGGGGAGCTATATATTTTGAAGAAGTGTTAGATAGAGTCATCAATGAACTAGCCAAAGAACATCTACAGAAGGAAAAATATAAAGATAAGATCGTGAGAATTGAACAGTTGAAAACCATGCTCTAGCAAGACAAAGATAGACTGGAAGCTTAAGAGCACAAAAGAAAGAAAAAGGAACCATAATTGGTAATCAAAGTAGTTGAAGCTAAGAGGAGATACTAGCAGAGAAAGAAAACAGAGGCCGAAAAGAAAGAGGCTAAATAAAAACGAGACAAAAATGAAAGGCCATCCCCAAAGGGAAATAATCGAAAAAAATCGACTGACACAGATGTCATAACAAATTTGACGTACACCAATACAGAGCTAGAGTAGAAGAAAGTTTCAGAGGCTAGACAATATGAATTAATGGTTCAAGAAGAAGAAAGGAAAAGAAAATAAGAAGAACATAAAAGAAAATATGTTGAATCCCAAAATAAAGGACCAAAGCTGAGCAGCTCAATTGTGGTAACAAACCCAGATACAAACATGCTAAATTCTCCTTTGGAGGAATGTACTCCTCCAGCGGCATCCCAGGAATCCCTTCAGTCACATCTACAGGACTCAAGATTGAAGGTGCAGTTGTCGCTGTAGGTGATTCTTACTACATCCACAAGACCAGGGCCATTGAAAAGAGAACTATCAAGAGGAAGAGAGAAGGAACCAATACGATCCATGGATCATCTGAAAGATTCATTAATTGGAAGGAAGGACATGGCCCCAAAGATAATGCACTACAAGAAGCATCAACACTCAATACCTTTGTTGGTGCTAATTTTTTGTCGGTTTATGACGTCACAGGATCCCTAGACACTGCAGAAACAAGAATAGTTGAAGTTGAAGCTAACATGAGAATTATCAAAGATACTTTAACCAATGAATTTAGGAAATAGGTTCTGGAAGTTGAACGTGTCCATAGGGAGGAAATGCTAAGGCAGCGCCAACTCCAGGAGAAAGAATTAAAAGCATAATTTGAGAAAAAGGTCATCCTTGACCAAAAGGTGCATCCAAAAGAGATAGACCAGCTCAAATCCACACATGCCAAAGATATCACGAGGCTTAAATATGAACAACTAGAAATAAGTCCCTACAATGAAAATATTGAAGAACAAGTCAGAAAATTATAGCAAGATATTGATCTTCTTAAGAAAACTATGTAAGAAAACACAATGCAAACAGTTTTCATGGAGACTGTCAAAGAAAATTTCGTCGAGGTAAATGAGAATCTCATGGACATGCAAAAGAAATTATTTTATGTGCTCAATAAAATACACAATGCTAAGTCTAGTCAAATCAAATTGAGTCTGCAAGTGAAGACAATGAAAGAAAAATATCAAAAGGCTCAGGAGGCACATAGTGAGATCATTGAATGGAAGGATAGTAATCAAAGCTCCCCTAACACCCTTCCAGTGTATTCAGAAAAATGAAGGATCAAACATCACCGACTCCTCGATTCAAGAATGACAACCATCAAAGATATTAGGAGTATCTAGAAGCAAGTCAATACAACATGCTAAGAACTGTGGAGATCGTCTGACAACATGCTTTCACAATTCAAGATGGATACCATAGTCGATTGGGAGAAAGCATCGTCAACCCAAACCAAGATAGAGGATGTAGAAAACATAAGAGATCTCAGCTTAAATTCCATTGAAGCAATCAAGGAGGCTAATGCAGAAGTTCTGGAAGAAATGTTCATACAACCAACCAAGTAAATTTTATTAACCGGATATTCCTTGGAACATGTGGAGCATAGACTGAAGACAAAAATCATTACCCCCATCTGCAACAGAGAAATGGATCTTAAAAGAACACAGTTGGGCATAGTAGAGATGATTCTTGAGGACATCAAGATGTGGAAAGGCTTCATCAACAATATGCAATCGTTGCCCTTTTTTTTATCATTACAACCTAACTTTGTAGTTTTAATAATTTTTCATAATCATTGTAACTTCACAATCGGGAAGGAGAACTGAAGTGCCCTGATTTTCCACTGATGATTTGACTGTTAAAGAATACGAAAGGAATCTCCTCTTTTATATAAAAGAAAGGAATGTAAATGTAAAGGGAGTTTTGTGCTTTGGCAGTGGGACAATACTATTACTTACAATTGATTAAAGAGCAAGAGGCATTTTGAGACTGGTGATTTCAATGAATGTGTTTGGGGTTATTCTTAATACTTTTACTGTCTATTTAAGTTCTATAATTCTTATTGTATGAACTGTTTCTGCAATTGTCTTATGTGCTTAAATTATCACTAGTTTCTTTCATTAAATATAGTAATAATGTTGTATAATCAAAGTGCAATTACTTGTAGCTGAATTTAACGACATTATCATTTTCATTTATCGTATGAATGTATGAACTTATTCTAACTCAAGTGATATCATTTTTTAACTGTATTTAATCTTTACCAGTTCTCTCATGATCAGGATAGGTTTAGTTTAGCTTAGGACTCCATCTTAGAATAGTTATAGTTAACTTCATTTAGTTCAGTTTTTAGATCTTTATTCGTCTAAGAAACTTTGGTTCTCAAACTCATATTTAGATAATTAATTTAGAGTGGTAACCAGGCCAATATTTTGGTCAAAAATGCTACCGCAAACGAGAGTGGGTCTAATTGGGACATGTCATCAAGCGTTCTCCCTTAAATGTTTGAACATGTCATTTGGGCCCATCAACACTGTGGGATCACAAGAATTGAACCAAGTATCAAATATACGACAACTTCTTGGCCCCCTTGTACCAACTTTTATTCAACTTTCCTACACCGTGCATGACACATAAATCACAGAATATAGTCAAGATGATAAAGGATATGTACCTCCTATAGTATGGAACGTACCTCTAGATATAGGGAGCCATCACAACCCTGCACTTAATCTCAAAGTTCATTCCATCAAAATTGGTGTTGCAGGAAATCACCTACCAGAACGTTGTCCATGCAGTTAGTGCAGCACTATATAGAGACAAAAATCCTATCTGGCCTCCCCTCCCGCTATGGATTAGGTCATATTCATTCGAAGACATCAAGGTAGCACAAGTTGAAGTAAACATATTGGCATATTTTCACTTTGGAGCAGAAATATTCCATAGGCATGATCTTCTAGACATGTTCAAAGATCAATGCATCAACCAAAGTTACAGGTGGGATTATACAACAAATGTTTAGGAGGAAGAAGAAATACATTTTCGTGCAAGGACATACCAATATGTTATCTTCAAAATAAGGGGCAATCCATTGGGCATGATATCATATGAACAAAAATATCTAGAAGGCCAAAAGAAGGATGAATAAGAAGTGAAAATAGCAATGGCAACAGTAGTGGCAGAAATGGAAAAATGACAACAACCTCTGAAGTAGTAGCGGAGACGACAACAGTAGAAAAAGAAAGGAAAATGAAAGCAACATAAGTTATCAAATCAGAGGAAAACAAGAAGAGGAATATGAACAACAAAAACAGAAAGAGGTCGTAGAAGCAGCAACAGCCAAGACCGTTGCAAAACAACAAAGGAAGAAGAAGAAACTAAGAAATAAAAAAGGAGGAAAATTCGAGCATAAGCGAAGAGAAGAAGAAGCAGCAGCTCAAGTGAAAGTAGCATCAGAAGCTGAAGCAGTAGCAAAGGCAATAGAGAAGGTAGTCCCAGAAGAATAGGAAGTCGAAGAGGCGACAGTAAATCCAACATTGAAGGAACAAATAAATAAATATGAAGAAACAATAAACGACGATGCATCCCCCATGAACATAGAAATTTTGGGGTCATCGATTGAAATCCCACTTATAAGAGGACACGAACTAGGACTGGTATTTTTCACACCCTCAAAGGCTCACAAGGTTTCCAATATGAACACCTTTAGGTTCGATAAAGCTTCTAGAAAGATAGTGAAGCAACATACCAGGAAACTCCCAGTGACTGGGAAGGATTCAGTGTTAGTGACTACCAAAACCAAAATGAAAGAGAATGTCATAAAGGACCTTCTTTCAATCACCTCAGCTGGCATCGGAGCAAAATATAAAAAACTTGATCCACGAGAATGAAGAAAACGATGAAAGGATCAAGGAGCTAGAGGAGTAATTCAGGTGTAGCAAAAGTGACAAGGAAAGCATCAGAGAGTTCATAATGTGCATTGATAAAGTTAGAATAGATCTTCATGAAATGGAAGTAGATATGTATGTGAATCTTCAAGTTTTTCAGTAATTAGCAGGACAGATTCGGGCGCATCATACACAAGACAAGAATATGGAGTTTTCCACCATTAGGGAAGGTGTCAATGAGATGCAATGTTGGATCCCTGAAAATTTGGATGCCCCATTAGATCTTCCCTGCATATTTGAATGGGAGAGAAATTTTGATTATGCTATTCTCGACAATTTCCAACAAGCCGAGAAAAAGGTGGAAAACGAATTAAAGAATTTGTTGTTGATCTGTGCATAACTTCACAAATTGACACACATATTAGCGCACAAAGACCATCTACCCCAAATTAAATTACTTGCGAAGATGAAGACTAATGAGTAGAGATTTTCAAAGGTTGATATAAACATGAAATAGAGAAAACATATGTCAGGTTTGTGACTAGGGTAATAGTAGACCTTATTGATAATCATCTCGTGAAGCCAACCAAAACATGGAACATGATCCAAGCCTTCATTGTCAATTTGACAAGAGACATGAAGACCCTTTCCCAGAATTTAGCAGCTCATGAGGCTGCTTTGGAGTCACTATTATTCCACAAAGTTGTCTCCATTTCAGGATAGCATGAATTTTGGGAAGCCTACCTCGAGGAGAAGGAAAAATGAAGAGGACATAACAGCCAATTCCAAATTACTCCCAAACACCTTATATTTTTTTTCTTTTTGTTACCTATGCACAATTTGGTACTTATTATAACACTTGTCAAAATAGTTGAGAGGGGAAGATGAAAATACATGCAATTGTTCTTGCAGAATTCAAGAAACCCCTATAGGCATTTACTTAGGAAACTATAAGTAAAGGAAGAGAGCCATTTTGAAGGGACTCTTCACCCATTGTAATTTTAGGGAACTATTTTTTGAAATAATATTGAGAATCCCTTGGGGCCAATTTTGTTGGAGAGAAATGTTGTTTGATGATAGTGATATTACTTTGAACTACTTCAAGTAATTTTTTGGGCTATCTGTAAATATTGTAAGAATGTTGTTTCACTTATAGACTTTTCTTATGTGAACATAAATTTTTTGCAAGTGTTGTCTTTTCTCTCTTGTTAATTATTCTGAGATGATGAGCATATTATGTATGTGATTGTGTAGCTTAGACTAATCTGGTTGGACCTTTATATGCATGTGTTATTAACCATGTTTCTCTTTAATAGATATCTTGAAGGAGCTATCACATGGATTGCTAACACTCCCAGTTGCTTATTAGCTACTTCAATTTCTCCTAGCTAGGATAGGGTAGATTAGACTTTATTTTTGCAAGTAGTTTAGTTTTCATTTTCATACTCCCTTGCATTCAAACCATTCATTCATCCCCCAACTCAGTAATGGTAGCCGATCCAGAATCTGAATGGGTCTCCTAATACAAACAATGCATATTCTAATTGGGACCTTGTATTAGAGAGTACCCTTGTCTGTTGAAGGGAATTTTTCCCACATCAACAAGATCCAAATAGAATGAAGCAACAAGAGGACCAACATTGCTCCAAATGCTCTTTTGTAGAAGGGTATCAGGTGTTTCTTCATCTTCAAATCTATAAACAAACATCACTCAAAGAAACAAAAAAACATCATAAATTAGCACCAAAGTTCTATGGGTCCCCTGAGATCATCCAATGCATTGGACAAGTGGATACAAATTGGCTCTTCCGACCCAATCCATGATTCATCTAGTATTTCATAAATCTTTTATAAATAAGTCCATGGGATCAAAGTTCAAGGTTCAAACCAACTTACCAAAACTTGATGAAGAAGGCTCAATTTGGATTCAACCAGAAGTAGTATTGGATAGCAAAGAGTGTTAGTTACACTAACACAATCATTGAAGTACTAATCCATTGTAAATGCATGCCACCTAAAGATGCCACATGGGAAATGGCCATGATTCTATAGTAATTTCCTCATCTTCACCCTTGAGGACAACAATGCTTTCAAGGGGTGGGGGGAATGTTAGGGTCCTACCCTAACCTTCCTACTTTAGGCTACCTAAGATTTATTTAATTGTTGTATGAGATCATTATCTTTGAATAAGGCCCATTTAATAGTAGTGGGAACTTATTTAATGTAAAATGGTCCACTTCATAAGGATCATTGGGCAATTGGTAACCATTAGGGATGAGACCACAATTAGTTAGGGTTTTTGCTATTAAAAAATATATTTAAAGAGATAGGATACTATGGAATGTCTATCTTGTGTTTTTTTTATTTTAAGATATGCTCAACGAAATGTCACCCCACCTTAAGAGGAAAGTGAACAATGTGTACTTCTTTGAATTATCTTAATATAAGGGTATCTCGTACATATTTCATATTATTGTATCTTGTATTTGGTTATTTCAATTATATCTTGTGTATACTTGTTTATGTTTCAATTTCAATGGTTAAGGAACACTCCATTCTAAGGTTGTTTCTTCCTAAATACAAGAGGTCGGCTCTACTAATTCTAGTTTTTGGGTGTCTTCTACTAGAATGTATTCTAATTGGTCTTGGGTTGACACATCCATTTGCAATAATGTATACTCTTTACATTTATGCCCTTTGAAATACTTCTCATCACAATTATAGCAAATTTTGAGGCATTGATATTCCACAACTTATTTTGGGGATATATTTTGGATTCTCAAGGGTTGACGGGGGGAGGAGTTTGTATTAGGTGCCAAAGTGGGGTGGGGTGGGAAATAGGGGATATTTTAATCTATGCATTTATCACCATATAAACTTCTTAATCTCTTTTATAGGCCTTCAACCAAGTAAATGGGAACTACATCGTGACCTGCACTTTAATTTCCTCCTTGAGACCACTGATGAAAGATTGTTTTAAAAAGGAATTTGTCATGCCCTATATTTGGATTTCCAATTACCAAAAGGATACTATAAACTCTACAACTATGCTTGTTTGACATAATTTTTTCAGAAATACCAAGTAGTGAGTGTCTCTATCAAAATGAGCATAGATGGATTTCAAAAACTAGCTCCAGGTGATGTATAATACATAAGATTTCATATGCCATTGCCTTAATTTCCAATGCTCTGGATCTAAATATAATACCACCACAAGTTTCATCATGTTGTTAGTAATTCCATGAAGAGAGAAATAGTGTTCCATTTGGGTAACCCAATTGATGTGATCAAAACCATCAAACTTGTATGTGTCTACTTTGGGCACCATGAATTGTGATCACGAAAAGATGTTAGGTGATTATAGTTATCTGAAAAGTGTGGGTCATCATGATGTTCTTTGTTTGTTGAAGATTACCTATTTGGTGGATCCATATTTTGTTTTATCCAATTTTTCCCCTTGGATATAAGTATCTTATCAAGCTTATATTCTAAGGACTTGAGGTAAGCACCATGTTCTTCAACCTTTTTTTTTATCTAAGAAACCAAGGAGTGAAGATGTTGGGACTGATTGTGTAGGGTGTTGATTTTTTCCTTTGTGGCTACCATGTGGAAAGTATGGTTCATGGGACCATTGAAGACTCCTCAAAGGTTTACCCATAGTTATCTCAATGCAATCAGTGGCTCGAAAGGAATATTTTTTGATAGGTCTCAAAAAAATGTATTCTCAAGACCACACAAAATGTTACTAGAGAGATATACATGTGAGATTAGCAACATGCAATGAGTCTTCTAAGATAGGTCTCCTGCAATGGTGCTAATATGACCTAAACTTTTTCTTAACTCAAGTATGTAGGAATTTCATTTGCACTATTATAGAGGTTAGGTTTTTTAAGGTCTTAAGGAGAAAATACTATCAAGTGCTATAGTTCTCTAATATATCAAAGGGTTTCCAACAATAGTTTTTAATTGAATATTTCAAGGTGATAATTGAGGATAGATCATACCCTTAGTCATACTATCTTAATCCCTAATACATGTTATTATTAGTGTATTATATCAATAGGATAGTTTCATGTTTATGTAATATTGGTTTTGGGTGCACCTAAGGAGATTCCTATAAACCCAAGGTCATGTGGAAGGAAAATAAATATATATGTGTTTTCTGATTAGTTATACTCAAAGGGTTAACAACAGAGGTTACAAGGTGTCCAACCAGGTGACTCCATTTATATTGTGTGCATGTATTCTCCCATAATCATATATTTACCCACTAAATGATAAATCTTTGTGTTATTTAAAAAGGTTAGAACACATCTCTACCCTAAAAAAATTGCTAAACTATAAGTGCATGTTGGCTCAAGAAAGAGTTATGATACCACGTGTAGTGATCCTTAACCCTTAAACTTGATTCACAAAAAAGGTATTAAGAGACAGATAAATGCAAAAAAGAATATTACAAGATGAAGCGAGATGAAAATTGGGAAATATAACCTATGTATTAATGATTTCCAAAGTTATAAATAACAATGATTATGAGCTTCTTAAGGTAGGGTGACCTCTTAATGAGAAAATATCTAATTACAACAACAATAATTGATAGAACATTGTGTTTCCTTATATCTCTATAAATATATTCTTATTAGGAAAACCCTAACTACTTGTGCTCCCATCATTAATGAGTCCCAACCATAATTAATTAGTACCAACCACCTAGTGGGCCTTATTTGATGAATATGACCCTTTTACATTAAGTAACTATCCAATAACTATATAATGGTCCTTACTCAAAGAGGATGAACTCGTACATTAATTGACTAACTCCTAACTACCCTAAAATAGGAAAGTTGGGGTAGGATCCTAATAGAATGGGGATGAGGACAATGATCTATGGGATTTATGGAATATATCCTTTCAAGAATCTGAGAGTTATAGGAATATAAGAGAGACGGAGAAGGAAATAATAAAAAGGAATTTCACCAACGTCTAAAGTCGTGGAATATTAATACTCACATAGAGGAATTCTCCAAAACCACTTATGTGGGATATTATTGGGATGAATAGATCAAGTCATATGTTGTAGCATTATTGGAGTATGAGAATCATTTCCTACAATTTTTTATAAATATGAAGGATATAAAAGGGGAACTAGGAGAGTTGAATATTGAGTTACATCTAGATGCAAATCCATTCAAACAACAACCTTATTGTGTCAACCTTGAGATCAAAGAAGAAGTCAATAAGGAGATTCGGAAAATGCTTGCAACATGTCTAATTTTTCCAGTAGATAAATTTAAATGGATAAAACCAATAGTAATCCAAAATAAGAATGACACCAAAGATATCATAGTATGTGTTGAATTTTGAAGCCTAAAATCAATATGCGTACATTATCCTTTTTCAACCCCCTTTAGCAGTGAGATGTTGGATCAAGTTGGGAGAAAGGAAGTGTGTTCCTTTACTAATGCATTTTCTAGTTACCATCAAGTGAGGATTACATAAGAAGATAAAAAATAAGGCCACCTTCACTAATAAGTGGGGATCCTTTGGCTACAATGTGATTCCTTTTGATCTAAATAATGTTCCTATGGTTTTTTCTAGGATAGTCATAACAACCTTCAGAGATTGCATCCATAAATTATTAGAAGTTTACTTAGATGATTGGATAGTGTACAGATTGTTGAAATATCATATGGTCATGTTGTGGTTGATGTTTGAACATTAAAAATAGTTACAACTCTCTCTAAACTTTAAGTGTTTCCTCTTCACACCCTTTGGCACTTTGCTAGGTCACATTGTATTCAAAGAGAGAGTCTTGGTGGACCTAGCTAAAATTGTTGTGATTTTAAATCTACATACACCATCGAATGTTTAAATTTTTTGCTCCACTTTGGATAGCGCTTGTTATTACATAAGTTTCATCCACAACTACATCTCTATCACAAAACCCATGTGGAAATTATTAAAGAACATGAAATATTTTCATTTAACTATAAAATTTTAAGCCTCATTCACTTTATTAAAGGAGGAGGTAACAAGCGATCCTATTTTAGAATTTCCTAATTGGTCTATGGAGTTTCATGTACATGTGTCATATTATATTCCTACACTAACATCCCTAGTTAGAGGCACTTAGGAGTTAGTTAATTAATATATCCATTTGTCCTCTTTAAACAAGGCCCATTGGGTTAGTGGTACTCATTAAGTGGGACCACCAGTGGTTAGGGTTTGGGTAGTGAGAAATATTTTATGGAGGTAGGATGCTAAGCAATTTTATGTCAAGGATTATTATTCTATTAGATTACTACACATTTGGAGGTTACCATCTCAAATAAGCAAGTGACCATTTCTCACTTTTGGAATATCAACAAAGGGTTCTATGTCTACAAGTGTTATACTTCGGTTTGTCTCTTTTATTTCCTAAAATTTGAATGCATTCATATATTTCTCTTAAATTATTTGTATCTTCTATTTAAGTACAACAAAATGCATCCATTATTGCACTCGATGCAGTCCTTACACAACCAAAGGAAGGAGATATGGATCACCCAATTGATTTTGCTAGTAGAAAATTGTCACAATCTTAACATGATTATTAAACAACGGAACATGAAGGGTTGGTGATGGTGTATGCCCTATAAAATTTTCACCATTAACTATCTGGAGGACACTTCAAATTATTTATAAATCACTCAACATCAAAGTAGTTGGTTAATAAGCTTGCATTGGAAGGCCACATCTGCAAATGGTTGATACTATTTAAGGAGTTTAATTTCAAAATCATAGTGAAGACAAATAAGCATAACATGGGTCCTAGCCACCTATTAAGGATTGCATCTAGTGAATCAAATAGTGTAGTAGATGATTAGTTTCCAAATGATGACTAGTTTCTTGTAGAATTTATCCCTAAGTATATTGAGGAGATTTCATTGTTCATAACCATGGTTGCAGCCCCTACAAAGTATTCTATAATTCAAAAGATACATTTATTTCTAAGGCTATAGATTATCAATTAATATATTATTAGTTGTAGAAGTTGGGGAGTGATGGGACACTTAGATTTGTATTTTTGGACCATGATATCCATAATGTACTTTAAGAATGTCATAATGGAGTGGCAAGAGGACATTATGGGGGTAAGGCGACCTCCCATAAATCTTATAGGTTGGCGTTTTATGGCATGCTATATTGAAGGATACCATTTCACCTAGTTGTGGAACTTCAACCACTTGAGAAATGGGTTGTTAACTTTATAGGCCCCATTAACCCACCATATGGGAATTCTAGGGCACACTCCATCATTAAAAAATCTAATTATCTCACCAACTAGGTATACATAGCACCCATTAAGGATTTTTCAATTGATACCACATCTCATTTCGTATTTGAGAATATCATTACCATGTTTGGTTTCCCAAAAGTTTCACTAGTGATAAAGGCCTCCATTTTATTAGTATCACAATAGGAACCCTCACCCAACATTTCATGATCCAACACCATAAGAGAATTCTATAGAACCCACAACTTAATGGTACAATGGAAGCCTTCAATAAATTTTTGGAACATGGGATGGCCAAGGTATGTTCATCAAATCATGATGATTGGAATGAAAGGATGATCCTCTAGGCTTATAGATATACAACTAATAAGTTGACTAAGAAAACACCTTTTTAGTTGTCTATGGGAAAGAAGAAGTGATCCCAGTTGATTTTATGGTTCCCAGTCTATTTATTGTGCATGCTACCTAGATGACTAAGGAAAAATCATTTGCATAATGGTTGAGTATAGAATTGATAGAGCGGGAGGAATCCAAATGTTTAGTTGATTTCCACAAAATAACTAAAAAGGCCAAAATATTTACTAAATTAGACATAGAGGTAAATTACAATAGAAAGTAATTGAAGCACCAAAGAAATATACAAATACATTAGTTGGGTCCATTCTTGGCAGGAGAGATCATATATTCTAGTGTAGTCCATTTCGCTTAGCTAGATGGTGCTCTCTAGTCAATATGGGTGAATGGTGCTCACCTTAATCCCTTTAATATAACTCATTCACTCAAATTCATGCACTAGTCATAGCCAGAGGATTCCCTTAGGTTAGGTTTTCTCAATTTTAATTTTTTTATTTTTCCATCTACATTTGCGTCTATCAATTTGTTTGTTTTTTGCATTGTCTAATTTGAGTCTTAGGTCAATTTTTACCCACATTTTGCTCTTGCTTTCACTTTTGTCAAATATATTCCACACCTTTATGGTTGAGGGGATCCATGTCTAATTCAATCACTCTATATCTGAACTCATGTTTTATTGCTTAAATATAATACTTCACCTACAAGCATCAAGGTCAAGTCTTTGAAGCATTGATTAAGTGTACATGGTTGGCTCTTCCAATAAGGTTGAGAAAGAATTTGCATCAGGCTTTGGTTTAGATCACAATAGTAGGTTGACTATAAAACAACAACATGAGACCTATAGGGGTTCTGGTTGATAGGATAGTTATTTTCATTAATTTAATATCTTTAAGTGTCAATTGTCTTGGTAAAAGGAGTCTTTAAGTTTAAATATTTCACATGAGTTAAAAGTATGCCTTCCCTATCCAGACAATAAATGTAGTATGGGGTTTTAACCTCTATAACTTAGCTACATTTTATCACCCTTTATTCTATATAATATGGTGTTCATATATCATTCATACGTGTTATCGATGCCCGTGCTACAACAATCAAAGCTAACCAAGCTTATCGACAATATTTCCCATATATTACTCAAGTCTATCATTAAAGAAAGAAGCACTAGTCTATAGTTATGGGAAACATTATGAGGTAAGGTGAAGGCAATTCAAGCACTACAATTATAAAGTATCATGATCCCAAAAGGAAGGAGATCATAGGTGGGAAAGTTGTGGACTTGTAAGTGGAAGTGATGGGAAACCTTATGAGCTACATGGAAAAGACCAAACTAATCAACCATGATCACTTATGTTGACCTATTTCTTGATTTCAAACCGTCAGTTATAAACAAAAATTTGACATGTAAAATGGGGAGGTTGCATAAATATAGAATCCAAAGTTTGAATTGTTTTGAGATTTGACAATCATGAATCTACTTGATGTACCTATATTTGGAAACAATAGCAATGTTACCTAATGCACCAATTTTCTTTGTCGGTTGGGTACACCAAAATATGTTATGGCTAGACAGGGCATATCACATTTATGCCCACAATATTGGCATTCTCACTTATCTATCCATGGATCATGAAAGAATGTTCTAGATGTTTTATACAGGCTCGAAAGCATGGGTAGAAGAAGGGAAAATGATACATGTACACATGTACGAAAAGTGTGGCACTAACCAAGGTAGCCATAAGGCTACGATTCACTTAATTAGAGATGAAAGGATCCATATGGCATGTCGGCTCATGGCATGTTTAATTATGAAGAAGTTGAGCATGATTCAATGCAGCTTGGCACTCTGTTAGTGGTGAAGTTTTGCATCCAAGGCACGTGCTTTAATTGGTGCATGTTTTGGTTGAATGAACTAATCATGGAAGCATGCATTAACACCCATGAAATAGGGTAGCCTTTCATTGATAGGTATATCCTACTTGCATTCATATTATTCAGGTGCTAAACCCTGCAGGATTATATGCGACAAGTAGCACAAGTGTCTCATACTTGTTGCCAAGTATGATCCATGGTGGGTCCACAAGAATGTCAAAAATGTATCCAATAATGAAAAATATTTTTTTCAATATTAATATGTGATGTCTATTTCTACAAATGATGTCATCAAATTTCCCAAGTATATAATCAATGCTCGTGAAGGTAAAATTTTGTTTGGGATTGACAAGGTGAACACATATGTGCAACCACGAGCTATGGATCAAGACAATTTTAAGGTCTCACCATTTCCTTTCTACTTGATCGAGCAATTTTTTGGATAATGAATTTTTTTATTGGTATAACGTATGTAATACAAAGACTCCCACTGAAATTTTTTATATCTTTCTAGACATTCTCATGACTCCTTGAAGCAAGACCAAAGATAAATAGTTTGTCACCAAGATGAGGTGAAAATGAAAAGGAAGGGGATTGAGTCTATCTCTAACTCTTGTCTATATACCATGAACACAAGTTACATTATTGATGTTACATGATTTTAGGAAGAAGCCTAGGGTTAACTCCCTCCAATAACAAGCCAAATTATCGATGATGCAACCTTTTCTAACTAGGACCTCAAGAAATGTTTGAGACCAATTAAATCTTTCTCATATGGTGACATCCTACAAAATTAGCCTTATAAAATCAATCCCCTTAGTGTAGTTGTCCCCTCTAATCCCCCTAACCCAATAGTTGCTACAAATATGCAAAAAGATATCAAGTTGCACACCATATGCCTCACCCAGGTTCGGCCATTCAATGTTATAAAAGGTTAATTCAAGGAACAAGGTAGTCTTTGAGTATCATACTAGAAAAAATGGATTAGAAGAAATGGTTGTCTTCTATAGAGGATAATTTGAGGATTTGGAATAGAGTATGGGTACTATTGTCTCGCTTGTGCATATCAAAGATGATGACTTGGAGTCCCCTCCTAGTATAATAAGGGTTATTGTGAAGAATGAGTTTTGATATACTAAGGAAAATCACCTCATAGGATTAGTGCCAAGATCAACATCAAACTGAATATGAAGGCAAAGAGGAAACACTAGACAATTTGCAAGAAGGGGAGGTGGATCAAATGATAGGAAGAGACTTAATTGGTTCTAGTGATAGGGATAACCCTAAACACCACTCCTAAAGTATGGGATATTCTCTTATTTATGAAGAACATGTTGATGAATATACTTGTATGATAGGTGTAACAAATGAATTTACCTCCCTACCTAGATCACACTAACAACATGGCTCAAAAGTTGAAGAAGAACCAGTCTCTACTCCTAAAGGGACCATTCCAAGTACCACTACAAAACCTCCATATATTCCACTCAATTAGTTATTTGCACTTTCCATTATTGTAAAAATGGCTCAAAACTTGGAATATTATAAGGCCATGCTACAATTTTGTCATGAGTAAGAAGACACACCTACCTGACCACTTCCACTCAATAAAAAAATAATTCAAACTTGCATGCAACCATAAATCCATCTTCATTATGAGGAAAACACACAAGCCAAGTTTGGAAACTATGTAGCAAGTGGGTTACCTAATTGGACCCTAGTATGGTGAAAAGAACCAACATTCTCGATGAGAGAAAGGTCTTGTACTTCATCTACTCTGATTGCCATTATTTTGGGCCTTCTTTCCTATTAGACAAACATATCCCAAAGCTTCTCAAAATTCACTGGTTGTTCTCTATAATAGACAACCTACACAAAATCTTCCCATATTGATGAGAAAAAAAATTATCAATGGGCACTAACTCCTCATCGTCAATCTTCATACCAAGCACAAAGAGTTGATCTCTAAGATTAGTGATATTGATATAGAAACTAACCATTATGCATATATTACTCATGCAAGCATGGGTGAGTTTATTCTTTAGGAGAAATTTATGGGAAACATTCACACTTTGATACAAAGAAGTCAATTTCTCATAAATATTCTTTGTTAGTTTTCCCACAATACAAGAAATCAGGTGACCTTTCATCGAATCCAAGATGATACTCTTAACCTTATAAAATTTATTCTCATACTAAGTCAATATTGGTGATCAGTAGGAACTATACCCTTCCTTTCAACTATGCTTCAAATAACTATCTCCTCCATTAGCATCTATAATCTCCATTTCAAAAGGGTGAAGTTGGAATCTCCCTCTAGTTGGTCACACTCTCTGATACCTAGCATAACCATTCATGCAATCCCCTTGAACGTGACTTTAGTCAAAATAGATTGGTCAAAGAATCAACCTATCATAGGTTCAAAACACCCCTCTAGGGCATAGAAAACTTACACCAACCACTAGATTTTCTTGGGCATCACATCCACTAACCTATCACATGTCGCGGTGTCTCTCACAATATTGGATTCTCTCCAATCACTAGAGATTTCTATGCATCACACCCATTGAAATTTGTTGTTCTTATATCCCTCTTTGATGTATTCAAAGTATCCATGCACTTAAATGGTAAATTCTAGTATCACAACTTCGATACCGTGTTAAAATTAACACTCATGACAACAAAGATACATTCATAAAATTTAAACCCTACATTGAAGTTTGAAACACCTATGAAAACTTCAAATATGCATAAACCAAAATGATTCCTAAAATATTAAAGAGTCTAGACACCATTGTTCGACAACAC
>ML834781.1:49397-62192 GCA_009831015.1 Picea engelmannii
GAATTCAAGAAACCCCTATAGGCATTTACTTAGGAAACTATAAGTAAAGGAAGAGAGCCATTTTGAAGGGACTCTTCACCCATTGTAATTTTAGGGAACTATTTTTTGAAATAATATTGAGAATCCCTTGGGGCCAATTTTGTTGGAGAGAAATGTTGTTTGATGATAGTGATATTACTTTGAACTACTTCAAGTAATTTTTTGGGCTATCTGTAAATATTGTAAGAATGTTGTTTCACTTATAGACTTTTCTTATGTGAACATAAATTTTTTGCAAGTGTTGTCTTTTCTCTCTTGTTAATTATTCTGAGATGATGAGCATATTATGTATGTGATTGTGTAGCTTAGACTAATCTGGTTGGACCTTTATATGCATGTGTTATTAACCATGTTTCTCTTTAATAGATATCTTGAAGGAGCTATCACATGGATTGCTAACACTCCCAGTTGCTTATTAGCTACTTCAATTTCTCCTAGCTAGGATAGGGTAGATTAGACTTTATTTTTGCAAGTAGTTTAGTTTTCATTTTCATACTCCCTTGCATTCAAACCATTCATTCATCCCCCAACTCAGTAATGGTAGCCGATCCAGAATCTGAATGGGTCTCCTAATACAAACAATGCATATTCTAATTGGGACCTTGTATTAGAGAGTACCCTTGTCTGTTGAAGGGAATTTTTCCCACATCAACAAGATCCAAATAGAATGAAGCAACAAGAGGACCAACATTGCTCCAAATGCTCTTTTGTAGAAGGGTATCAGGTGTTTCTTCATCTTCAAATCTATAAACAAACATCACTCAAAGAAACAAAAAAACATCATAAATTAGCACCAAAGTTCTATGGGTCCCCTGAGATCATCCAATGCATTGGACAAGTGGATACAAATTGGCTCTTCCGACCCAATCCATGATTCATCTAGTATTTCATAAATCTTTTATAAATAAGTCCATGGGATCAAAGTTCAAGGTTCAAACCAACTTACCAAAACTTGATGAAGAAGGCTCAATTTGGATTCAACCAGAAGTAGTATTGGATAGCAAAGAGTGTTAGTTACACTAACACAATCATTGAAGTACTAATCCATTGTAAATGCATGCCACCTAAAGATGCCACATGGGAAATGGCCATGATTCTATAGTAATTTCCTCATCTTCACCCTTGAGGACAACAATGCTTTCAAGGGGTGGGGGGAATGTTAGGGTCCTACCCTAACCTTCCTACTTTAGGCTACCTAAGATTTATTTAATTGTTGTATGAGATCATTATCTTTGAATAAGGCCCATTTAATAGTAGTGGGAACTTATTTAATGTAAAATGGTCCACTTCATAAGGATCATTGGGCAATTGGTAACCATTAGGGATGAGACCACAATTAGTTAGGGTTTTTGCTATTAAAAAATATATTTAAAGAGATAGGATACTATGGAATGTCTATCTTGTGTTTTTTTTATTTTAAGATATGCTCAACGAAATGTCACCCCACCTTAAGAGGAAAGTGAACAATGTGTACTTCTTTGAATTATCTTAATATAAGGGTATCTCGTACATATTTCATATTATTGTATCTTGTATTTGGTTATTTCAATTATATCTTGTGTATACTTGTTTATGTTTCAATTTCAATGGTTAAGGAACACTCCATTCTAAGGTTGTTTCTTCCTAAATACAAGAGGTCGGCTCTACTAATTCTAGTTTTTGGGTGTCTTCTACTAGAATGTATTCTAATTGGTCTTGGGTTGACACATCCATTTGCAATAATGTATACTCTTTACATTTATGCCCTTTGAAATACTTCTCATCACAATTATAGCAAATTTTGAGGCATTGATATTCCACAACTTATTTTGGGGATATATTTTGGATTCTCAAGGGTTGACGGGGGGAGGAGTTTGTATTAGGTGCCAAAGTGGGGTGGGGTGGGAAATAGGGGATATTTTAATCTATGCATTTATCACCATATAAACTTCTTAATCTCTTTTATAGGCCTTCAACCAAGTAAATGGGAACTACATCGTGACCTGCACTTTAATTTCCTCCTTGAGACCACTGATGAAAGATTGTTTTAAAAAGGAATTTGTCATGCCCTATATTTGGATTTCCAATTACCAAAAGGATACTATAAACTCTACAACTATGCTTGTTTGACATAATTTTTTCAGAAATACCAAGTAGTGAGTGTCTCTATCAAAATGAGCATAGATGGATTTCAAAAACTAGCTCCAGGTGATGTATAATACATAAGATTTCATATGCCATTGCCTTAATTTCCAATGCTCTGGATCTAAATATAATACCACCACAAGTTTCATCATGTTGTTAGTAATTCCATGAAGAGAGAAATAGTGTTCCATTTGGGTAACCCAATTGATGTGATCAAAACCATCAAACTTGTATGTGTCTACTTTGGGCACCATGAATTGTGATCACGAAAAGATGTTAGGTGATTATAGTTATCTGAAAAGTGTGGGTCATCATGATGTTCTTTGTTTGTTGAAGATTACCTATTTGGTGGATCCATATTTTGTTTTATCCAATTTTTCCCCTTGGATATAAGTATCTTATCAAGCTTATATTCTAAGGACTTGAGGTAAGCACCATGTTCTTCAACCTTTTTTTTTATCTAAGAAACCAAGGAGTGAAGATGTTGGGACTGATTGTGTAGGGTGTTGATTTTTTCCTTTGTGGCTACCATGTGGAAAGTATGGTTCATGGGACCATTGAAGACTCCTCAAAGGTTTACCCATAGTTATCTCAATGCAATCAGTGGCTCGAAAGGAATATTTTTTGATAGGTCTCAAAAAAATGTATTCTCAAGACCACACAAAATGTTACTAGAGAGATATACATGTGAGATTAGCAACATGCAATGAGTCTTCTAAGATAGGTCTCCTGCAATGGTGCTAATATGACCTAAACTTTTTCTTAACTCAAGTATGTAGGAATTTCATTTGCACTATTATAGAGGTTAGGTTTTTTAAGGTCTTAAGGAGAAAATACTATCAAGTGCTATAGTTCTCTAATATATCAAAGGGTTTCCAACAATAGTTTTTAATTGAATATTTCAAGGTGATAATTGAGGATAGATCATACCCTTAGTCATACTATCTTAATCCCTAATACATGTTATTATTAGTGTATTATATCAATAGGATAGTTTCATGTTTATGTAATATTGGTTTTGGGTGCACCTAAGGAGATTCCTATAAACCCAAGGTCATGTGGAAGGAAAATAAATATATATGTGTTTTCTGATTAGTTATACTCAAAGGGTTAACAACAGAGGTTACAAGGTGTCCAACCAGGTGACTCCATTTATATTGTGTGCATGTATTCTCCCATAATCATATATTTACCCACTAAATGATAAATCTTTGTGTTATTTAAAAAGGTTAGAACACATCTCTACCCTAAAAAAATTGCTAAACTATAAGTGCATGTTGGCTCAAGAAAGAGTTATGATACCACGTGTAGTGATCCTTAACCCTTAAACTTGATTCACAAAAAAGGTATTAAGAGACAGATAAATGCAAAAAAGAATATTACAAGATGAAGCGAGATGAAAATTGGGAAATATAACCTATGTATTAATGATTTCCAAAGTTATAAATAACAATGATTATGAGCTTCTTAAGGTAGGGTGACCTCTTAATGAGAAAATATCTAATTACAACAACAATAATTGATAGAACATTGTGTTTCCTTATATCTCTATAAATATATTCTTATTAGGAAAACCCTAACTACTTGTGCTCCCATCATTAATGAGTCCCAACCATAATTAATTAGTACCAACCACCTAGTGGGCCTTATTTGATGAATATGACCCTTTTACATTAAGTAACTATCCAATAACTATATAATGGTCCTTACTCAAAGAGGATGAACTCGTACATTAATTGACTAACTCCTAACTACCCTAAAATAGGAAAGTTGGGGTAGGATCCTAATAGAATGGGGATGAGGACAATGATCTATGGGATTTATGGAATATATCCTTTCAAGAATCTGAGAGTTATAGGAATATAAGAGAGACGGAGAAGGAAATAATAAAAAGGAATTTCACCAACGTCTAAAGTCGTGGAATATTAATACTCACATAGAGGAATTCTCCAAAACCACTTATGTGGGATATTATTGGGATGAATAGATCAAGTCATATGTTGTAGCATTATTGGAGTATGAGAATCATTTCCTACAATTTTTTATAAATATGAAGGATATAAAAGGGGAACTAGGAGAGTTGAATATTGAGTTACATCTAGATGCAAATCCATTCAAACAACAACCTTATTGTGTCAACCTTGAGATCAAAGAAGAAGTCAATAAGGAGATTCGGAAAATGCTTGCAACATGTCTAATTTTTCCAGTAGATAAATTTAAATGGATAAAACCAATAGTAATCCAAAATAAGAATGACACCAAAGATATCATAGTATGTGTTGAATTTTGAAGCCTAAAATCAATATGCGTACATTATCCTTTTTCAACCCCCTTTAGCAGTGAGATGTTGGATCAAGTTGGGAGAAAGGAAGTGTGTTCCTTTACTAATGCATTTTCTAGTTACCATCAAGTGAGGATTACATAAGAAGATAAAAAATAAGGCCACCTTCACTAATAAGTGGGGATCCTTTGGCTACAATGTGATTCCTTTTGATCTAAATAATGTTCCTATGGTTTTTTCTAGGATAGTCATAACAACCTTCAGAGATTGCATCCATAAATTATTAGAAGTTTACTTAGATGATTGGATAGTGTACAGATTGTTGAAATATCATATGGTCATGTTGTGGTTGATGTTTGAACATTAAAAATAGTTACAACTCTCTCTAAACTTTAAGTGTTTCCTCTTCACACCCTTTGGCACTTTGCTAGGTCACATTGTATTCAAAGAGAGAGTCTTGGTGGACCTAGCTAAAATTGTTGTGATTTTAAATCTACATACACCATCGAATGTTTAAATTTTTTGCTCCACTTTGGATAGCGCTTGTTATTACATAAGTTTCATCCACAACTACATCTCTATCACAAAACCCATGTGGAAATTATTAAAGAACATGAAATATTTTCATTTAACTATAAAATTTTAAGCCTCATTCACTTTATTAAAGGAGGAGGTAACAAGCGATCCTATTTTAGAATTTCCTAATTGGTCTATGGAGTTTCATGTACATGTGTCATATTATATTCCTACACTAACATCCCTAGTTAGAGGCACTTAGGAGTTAGTTAATTAATATATCCATTTGTCCTCTTTAAACAAGGCCCATTGGGTTAGTGGTACTCATTAAGTGGGACCACCAGTGGTTAGGGTTTGGGTAGTGAGAAATATTTTATGGAGGTAGGATGCTAAGCAATTTTATGTCAAGGATTATTATTCTATTAGATTACTACACATTTGGAGGTTACCATCTCAAATAAGCAAGTGACCATTTCTCACTTTTGGAATATCAACAAAGGGTTCTATGTCTACAAGTGTTATACTTCGGTTTGTCTCTTTTATTTCCTAAAATTTGAATGCATTCATATATTTCTCTTAAATTATTTGTATCTTCTATTTAAGTACAACAAAATGCATCCATTATTGCACTCGATGCAGTCCTTACACAACCAAAGGAAGGAGATATGGATCACCCAATTGATTTTGCTAGTAGAAAATTGTCACAATCTTAACATGATTATTAAACAACGGAACATGAAGGGTTGGTGATGGTGTATGCCCTATAAAATTTTCACCATTAACTATCTGGAGGACACTTCAAATTATTTATAAATCACTCAACATCAAAGTAGTTGGTTAATAAGCTTGCATTGGAAGGCCACATCTGCAAATGGTTGATACTATTTAAGGAGTTTAATTTCAAAATCATAGTGAAGACAAATAAGCATAACATGGGTCCTAGCCACCTATTAAGGATTGCATCTAGTGAATCAAATAGTGTAGTAGATGATTAGTTTCCAAATGATGACTAGTTTCTTGTAGAATTTATCCCTAAGTATATTGAGGAGATTTCATTGTTCATAACCATGGTTGCAGCCCCTACAAAGTATTCTATAATTCAAAAGATACATTTATTTCTAAGGCTATAGATTATCAATTAATATATTATTAGTTGTAGAAGTTGGGGAGTGATGGGACACTTAGATTTGTATTTTTGGACCATGATATCCATAATGTACTTTAAGAATGTCATAATGGAGTGGCAAGAGGACATTATGGGGGTAAGGCGACCTCCCATAAATCTTATAGGTTGGCGTTTTATGGCATGCTATATTGAAGGATACCATTTCACCTAGTTGTGGAACTTCAACCACTTGAGAAATGGGTTGTTAACTTTATAGGCCCCATTAACCCACCATATGGGAATTCTAGGGCACACTCCATCATTAAAAAATCTAATTATCTCACCAACTAGGTATACATAGCACCCATTAAGGATTTTTCAATTGATACCACATCTCATTTCGTATTTGAGAATATCATTACCATGTTTGGTTTCCCAAAAGTTTCACTAGTGATAAAGGCCTCCATTTTATTAGTATCACAATAGGAACCCTCACCCAACATTTCATGATCCAACACCATAAGAGAATTCTATAGAACCCACAACTTAATGGTACAATGGAAGCCTTCAATAAATTTTTGGAACATGGGATGGCCAAGGTATGTTCATCAAATCATGATGATTGGAATGAAAGGATGATCCTCTAGGCTTATAGATATACAACTAATAAGTTGACTAAGAAAACACCTTTTTAGTTGTCTATGGGAAAGAAGAAGTGATCCCAGTTGATTTTATGGTTCCCAGTCTATTTATTGTGCATGCTACCTAGATGACTAAGGAAAAATCATTTGCATAATGGTTGAGTATAGAATTGATAGAGCGGGAGGAATCCAAATGTTTAGTTGATTTCCACAAAATAACTAAAAAGGCCAAAATATTTACTAAATTAGACATAGAGGTAAATTACAATAGAAAGTAATTGAAGCACCAAAGAAATATACAAATACATTAGTTGGGTCCATTCTTGGCAGGAGAGATCATATATTCTAGTGTAGTCCATTTCGCTTAGCTAGATGGTGCTCTCTAGTCAATATGGGTGAATGGTGCTCACCTTAATCCCTTTAATATAACTCATTCACTCAAATTCATGCACTAGTCATAGCCAGAGGATTCCCTTAGGTTAGGTTTTCTCAATTTTAATTTTTTTATTTTTCCATCTACATTTGCGTCTATCAATTTGTTTGTTTTTTGCATTGTCTAATTTGAGTCTTAGGTCAATTTTTACCCACATTTTGCTCTTGCTTTCACTTTTGTCAAATATATTCCACACCTTTATGGTTGAGGGGATCCATGTCTAATTCAATCACTCTATATCTGAACTCATGTTTTATTGCTTAAATATAATACTTCACCTACAAGCATCAAGGTCAAGTCTTTGAAGCATTGATTAAGTGTACATGGTTGGCTCTTCCAATAAGGTTGAGAAAGAATTTGCATCAGGCTTTGGTTTAGATCACAATAGTAGGTTGACTATAAAACAACAACATGAGACCTATAGGGGTTCTGGTTGATAGGATAGTTATTTTCATTAATTTAATATCTTTAAGTGTCAATTGTCTTGGTAAAAGGAGTCTTTAAGTTTAAATATTTCACATGAGTTAAAAGTATGCCTTCCCTATCCAGACAATAAATGTAGTATGGGGTTTTAACCTCTATAACTTAGCTACATTTTATCACCCTTTATTCTATATAATATGGTGTTCATATATCATTCATACGTGTTATCGATGCCCGTGCTACAACAATCAAAGCTAACCAAGCTTATCGACAATATTTCCCATATATTACTCAAGTCTATCATTAAAGAAAGAAGCACTAGTCTATAGTTATGGGAAACATTATGAGGTAAGGTGAAGGCAATTCAAGCACTACAATTATAAAGTATCATGATCCCAAAAGGAAGGAGATCATAGGTGGGAAAGTTGTGGACTTGTAAGTGGAAGTGATGGGAAACCTTATGAGCTACATGGAAAAGACCAAACTAATCAACCATGATCACTTATGTTGACCTATTTCTTGATTTCAAACCGTCAGTTATAAACAAAAATTTGACATGTAAAATGGGGAGGTTGCATAAATATAGAATCCAAAGTTTGAATTGTTTTGAGATTTGACAATCATGAATCTACTTGATGTACCTATATTTGGAAACAATAGCAATGTTACCTAATGCACCAATTTTCTTTGTCGGTTGGGTACACCAAAATATGTTATGGCTAGACAGGGCATATCACATTTATGCCCACAATATTGGCATTCTCACTTATCTATCCATGGATCATGAAAGAATGTTCTAGATGTTTTATACAGGCTCGAAAGCATGGGTAGAAGAAGGGAAAATGATACATGTACACATGTACGAAAAGTGTGGCACTAACCAAGGTAGCCATAAGGCTACGATTCACTTAATTAGAGATGAAAGGATCCATATGGCATGTCGGCTCATGGCATGTTTAATTATGAAGAAGTTGAGCATGATTCAATGCAGCTTGGCACTCTGTTAGTGGTGAAGTTTTGCATCCAAGGCACGTGCTTTAATTGGTGCATGTTTTGGTTGAATGAACTAATCATGGAAGCATGCATTAACACCCATGAAATAGGGTAGCCTTTCATTGATAGGTATATCCTACTTGCATTCATATTATTCAGGTGCTAAACCCTGCAGGATTATATGCGACAAGTAGCACAAGTGTCTCATACTTGTTGCCAAGTATGATCCATGGTGGGTCCACAAGAATGTCAAAAATGTATCCAATAATGAAAAATATTTTTTTCAATATTAATATGTGATGTCTATTTCTACAAATGATGTCATCAAATTTCCCAAGTATATAATCAATGCTCGTGAAGGTAAAATTTTGTTTGGGATTGACAAGGTGAACACATATGTGCAACCACGAGCTATGGATCAAGACAATTTTAAGGTCTCACCATTTCCTTTCTACTTGATCGAGCAATTTTTTGGATAATGAATTTTTTTATTGGTATAACGTATGTAATACAAAGACTCCCACTGAAATTTTTTATATCTTTCTAGACATTCTCATGACTCCTTGAAGCAAGACCAAAGATAAATAGTTTGTCACCAAGATGAGGTGAAAATGAAAAGGAAGGGGATTGAGTCTATCTCTAACTCTTGTCTATATACCATGAACACAAGTTACATTATTGATGTTACATGATTTTAGGAAGAAGCCTAGGGTTAACTCCCTCCAATAACAAGCCAAATTATCGATGATGCAACCTTTTCTAACTAGGACCTCAAGAAATGTTTGAGACCAATTAAATCTTTCTCATATGGTGACATCCTACAAAATTAGCCTTATAAAATCAATCCCCTTAGTGTAGTTGTCCCCTCTAATCCCCCTAACCCAATAGTTGCTACAAATATGCAAAAAGATATCAAGTTGCACACCATATGCCTCACCCAGGTTCGGCCATTCAATGTTATAAAAGGTTAATTCAAGGAACAAGGTAGTCTTTGAGTATCATACTAGAAAAAATGGATTAGAAGAAATGGTTGTCTTCTATAGAGGATAATTTGAGGATTTGGAATAGAGTATGGGTACTATTGTCTCGCTTGTGCATATCAAAGATGATGACTTGGAGTCCCCTCCTAGTATAATAAGGGTTATTGTGAAGAATGAGTTTTGATATACTAAGGAAAATCACCTCATAGGATTAGTGCCAAGATCAACATCAAACTGAATATGAAGGCAAAGAGGAAACACTAGACAATTTGCAAGAAGGGGAGGTGGATCAAATGATAGGAAGAGACTTAATTGGTTCTAGTGATAGGGATAACCCTAAACACCACTCCTAAAGTATGGGATATTCTCTTATTTATGAAGAACATGTTGATGAATATACTTGTATGATAGGTGTAACAAATGAATTTACCTCCCTACCTAGATCACACTAACAACATGGCTCAAAAGTTGAAGAAGAACCAGTCTCTACTCCTAAAGGGACCATTCCAAGTACCACTACAAAACCTCCATATATTCCACTCAATTAGTTATTTGCACTTTCCATTATTGTAAAAATGGCTCAAAACTTGGAATATTATAAGGCCATGCTACAATTTTGTCATGAGTAAGAAGACACACCTACCTGACCACTTCCACTCAATAAAAAAATAATTCAAACTTGCATGCAACCATAAATCCATCTTCATTATGAGGAAAACACACAAGCCAAGTTTGGAAACTATGTAGCAAGTGGGTTACCTAATTGGACCCTAGTATGGTGAAAAGAACCAACATTCTCGATGAGAGAAAGGTCTTGTACTTCATCTACTCTGATTGCCATTATTTTGGGCCTTCTTTCCTATTAGACAAACATATCCCAAAGCTTCTCAAAATTCACTGGTTGTTCTCTATAATAGACAACCTACACAAAATCTTCCCATATTGATGAGAAAAAAAATTATCAATGGGCACTAACTCCTCATCGTCAATCTTCATACCAAGCACAAAGAGTTGATCTCTAAGATTAGTGATATTGATATAGAAACTAACCATTATGCATATATTACTCATGCAAGCATGGGTGAGTTTATTCTTTAGGAGAAATTTATGGGAAACATTCACACTTTGATACAAAGAAGTCAATTTCTCATAAATATTCTTTGTTAGTTTTCCCACAATACAAGAAATCAGGTGACCTTTCATCGAATCCAAGATGATACTCTTAACCTTATAAAATTTATTCTCATACTAAGTCAATATTGGTGATCAGTAGGAACTATACCCTTCCTTTCAACTATGCTTCAAATAACTATCTCCTCCATTAGCATCTATAATCTCCATTTCAAAAGGGTGAAGTTGGAATCTCCCTCTAGTTGGTCACACTCTCTGATACCTAGCATAACCATTCATGCAATCCCCTTGAACGTGACTTTAGTCAAAATAGATTGGTCAAAGAATCAACCTATCATAGGTTCAAAACACCCCTCTAGGGCATAGAAAACTTACACCAACCACTAGATTTTCTTGGGCATCACATCCACTAACCTATCACATGTCGCGGTGTCTCTCACAATATTGGATTCTCTCCAATCACTAGAGATTTCTATGCATCACACCCATTGAAATTTGTTGTTCTTATATCCCTCTTTGATGTATTCAAAGTATCCATGCACTTAAATGGTAAATTCTAGTATCACAACTTCGATACCGTGTTAAAATTAACACTCATGACAACAAAGATACATTCATAAAATTTAAACCCTACATTGAAGTTTGAAACACCTATGAAAACTTCAAATATGCATAAACCAAAATGATTCCTAAAATATTAAAGAGTCTAGACACCATTGTTCGACAACACGGGTATTCCAACAGAGGACGAACACCTTTAGTAACCACTCACATAATTGTTGGAATATTGGTTGTTGTCATTGATGTCAACCCTAGTCATGGGTTTTGGACCACAATATTGATGAAGGTATTTGGAAATGAAGGAAAATGCACATGCATATACAACACCCATGGATGGATATTATACATCATGTTGTTTCTGGTGGTATGTGGTACGTCACGTGGATCCTCATGGTTGAGGAGAAATGAATTTTTGAAGATGACAAAGTGAATTGAAGAAGGAACTACATGTAGGCCCTGAAAATAATTAAAGAAAAGAATTACAAAATAAGAAAGTGTCAAGTCGGCCCTAATGTTAAGAGGAAGTGACATAAATGGTATAAATAAATATCATTATGCATTCATTTGATACACAAGTCGAATTTCAGAGGAAATCAGAAGTAAAGAAGGCCGAATTTCAAGGGAGGATGAAGTCTTTTGGTGATGTGTTCTAAGATATGTTATTTTCAAGTCATCTTACCATTTTTGCTATAATTTTTTTTCTAGAACGATTCAAATGGTGAAATTGCTATGGTATTGAGAAGACATATCAAGGTACCTGTGGTAAAATTTTCAGCTCTTGATTCGCTATAATTATGGAGATACCCTCTGTGGAAGATAGGGTTTTTTACCAGTCCTGAAGCTAGTCAATAAACAGGTGTTTCGGGTAAAACAGTCATAACTTCTTCATCAAGAATCCAAATTACGTGGGAAAAGATTCATTGGAAATAGTACGGACTGTAGTTTCTTGTGTGTGAGTTTCAGAATCTGATGTTAAATATTGAGCGTGGGGCATTCTATACAAGTTCGGTCTCCTGAATAAACAAGAATTGAACAAGGTCTACCATTCTCTCTATAACTTCTTTTTGGGGAGGATTCAAGGAGTGAAACTTGGAGAAGTTTTAGATAATAAATTGAATAATATTATCTATAGGATCATAGTATTCCAATAATTGAATAATTGTATAAATTGAAGAAGTCTTGGGAAGCATTATCAGGTTCTATGTGATGGTTGGTTGATGGTGATGATTTAATGTGAAGTTTTATTATCTCTCATATATTCTTGGGTGGAAGGAAGGGGCAAGGATGGAGAGTTCAACTCTCTCTTGATATTGGAGGATTGTATCTTCCTATTGGAGGTTTATCCCTCCCTTTAAATTTGGAATTTGTAGCTACCTTTGGAAGTCATTACTTCCCTTGAACAATAACTATTGATTATTTCTCATCTATTGTGCATGGTGTATTGTGGTGTATTGGTGTAACTCTTATACTATTGTTCATTTCTCATTGGATATAATTGAATGGTTTAATTATAAGTTGAAAAAGGTTTTAAATTGTACTTGATACCGATTCACCCCCCTCTCAGTATC
>ML834781.1:68142-78719 GCA_009831015.1 Picea engelmannii
CAAGAGAGTTTCTCACAATCGATCATCAGCAAATGACCCTCCATGCTCTTTAAATAGAGATCATGGACCAATCGGGTGTTAAGCCACGGATCAATGGTCATTAAGATCGAGGAGAGTATGAACCGTCGGATCACTCTATGTCGAGAACATATCATGACTGTCGGATTTCCTAACTACAAATGCATACTAATGCATACTAAAGAAACACACTAGAAAACACACTTTTACCTAATGACACAATAGACCAGGTAGATCTTACTAACTCCTAAGTGTCTAAATATCCTAACAACCATATATCGAGAGGTTAAATTATTAGAACAATAAACTAATAACAAATCTAAGAAAGGATAGATTTGAAAATCGTATCAGCAAACTAGATCAACACTAGCCTGGTTGTTTATAAAATCAACATAATAAATCATCTAAAAAAATCATATCATCATATATTATCTCGAGAATAGCCAACAATAAGAAGATAAATCAAATCTAGAATTGTAAAATCAGATCTGTGGGCTAGACAATAGTGCGCAAAAGAGATATCAAGTTAAGAAATCATATCAACACTTAACATCTTCAACAACAATTGTGTATCTTCCTATTATAACTAAAATAATATTACATAACAACTAAATTTATTTTCTCCCAAGCTTACAATGCAAAACCAAACAACTTCTCACAAGTTCATAAAGCAAAGTGCTCTAACTATAACATCACATCTATCACTACTCTTCACTTAAGAAAAAAAAAAACAATAGTGTAATGAAGTGATGCAACCCTCTTTCCTTTTATAGTGTAAGAGAATGAATGAGCTACAAGTAAAGGGTTAAACCCTATACTAGGTCCACCTAACCCAAACCAACTCATGCACCCCCAAGAGAATCTTCCCCCAATAGTGTGTCTTCCATATGACAAGGATGCTTCTTATGAAATATGCCCCACATGTGCCAAGGATAGGTAGGCACATGCCCACACATACAAACTCACTTGGTTCACATATTTTTATGAAACATAAACATCTTTTTATGCAGCAACTTAATTAGTGTGCCCTCCTATTCCAAGTAACTCCAAGTATAAAAAAGATAAAGAAAAAGGGAATAGAGAGAATTCACCCTCATGATACTATCTGCCAATGATGCATTCATATCATAGAAATGGTCAAACACTCTCTCAAAAATACATAAGTTAACATAAATAACCCATTAGCCACCTAATCCACAAACCTCTATAATTATCTAACCTTCCATCCTCATTCACCATATCATCCATTATTGACCGTGGTTGACCTATGTTAACCATATTGTCTATATAAACTATATTCACCATGGTTCACCATATTGACTACAATGACCCAATAAACCCTAGCCATCTCACCCATGTATGTTATTCCCACTTATCCATTAACCACATGCTCAATAATCCCATCACACAAAAATGACCTCATAGCCCAATAACACCATTAACTCATCTACCATCCACCTTCATTGACCATCTATACCATCATTGACAAAATTTGACTTTATTAATCATATCAAACCATAGTCAGTCATGGTTGATCATCATTGACCATGGCTAATTTAATAATCCACTTACCCATAACTCCCTAACCCATATTTATATATGTTTTGTAATCTCAACTATTGATCAACATTGGTCACCTACCACAACTAGCCACCTACCACCGACCTATGAACTAAACCATTAACCACTTAATACATTAACTTTCCTACCTACTTACCTTGATAACTTACTAATCCTCCACCATCATCAACCATACCAATCATCATTGAGGATCATTAACCATTGTTGATCACCCATGACCATATTGACTATATAGCCCATATTCACCATGGTTCACTATATTAACCACATTAACACACATATGCCTAACCTTCTCACCCATGAACATCGCTCTCGCTTATATTCCACCAACCCATTCACCATGCAACTCAATAATATCATCACACAAAAAACTCCCAACCCAATAACCCATCAAGCCCCCACCCTCACTAACCATATGGACCATTGTTGACTATGATTGACCTTATTGACCGTGGTAGACCATAATCAATCCTGGTGGACCATGGTTGATTTAAATCCATTAACCCATGACGATTTATCAAATAATGATATATGTGTTACCGATGGAAATATATAGAACATGAAAATATTGTGTTTGTTGAGATTTATGTTACAAAAGGAAAAAAAAAAAAAAAAAATGCACATCCAACTCTTCATAATCAGAAGAGGTAACATATTTTTATTTAAATTAATTATTTATTATTGTAGTTATTTTCCTCTTATCTTTATGTCATTTAATATGTATTTACTTTTACTACTAGTGATCCAATATATCATTATTATTCAATGGGGACTTTTAAGATAAAATTAAAAGTTGATGGTACTAGATTACATGATACAGATGGAGAGCACTTTTTTTAAATACATTAAAGAAATTAATTGCTTCAATAATAAGACTCATGTGCATCTACATTGGAAAGAAATTCCCCATTATGGGGTCACAATAAGCTTGTGAATTGAGTGTGGGAAAGAAAGTCATTAAAAATAGCTTAACAAGAAATGGGATGTCATCTTAAGTGAGTTTGGGATGCAAACTGTAAAAAAACTTAAGAATGAAAAAAAAACCTAAAATGTAAATATAATTAAAGAAATCTATGTGTGATTTTTTTATGATAATGTTAGGAGAGCCTAAGCAAATCTATGTGTGATTTTTTATGATAATGTCATGAAAGCCTATGCAAGGTGATAGAAAAATGAGTTCATAACTATTAAAATATCCCAATAACCTTCAAAATTGGCCAAAAACAAGAGCTAGTTATTATGTAGAATTTGTAAGTATTTTTTTAACTTTATATCATCTTTTGATTATTTAAAATTTATTTTTCATTTCATAACTTATAATTTTATTATTAATTACTATATTTCATAGCTTATCATTTTATTAATTTTTTTGGGTTTACATCTTATATACTATGTTTAAGAGTTTAATCATCCACCTACATATAATGAAATGAAATCAATAATAAAGCATGGATTGAGGAGCTCCATGGCAAACCTTGGAGTGAAAGGATAAGTAAAATTATTTATGAACACTAAATACTTTTTAAACAATAAGAAAGAGATATTTTTTAAGCAATAAGAAAGAAACATTGTTCGAAGTTCAAAATAAATTGGAAAAATGAGATGTATATACTTCTTGTCTATTATATAATAGTATACTTTCCAATGTAGTTTATGAATTATACAATAGTGTACTTGCCAAAGTAGTTTGATTCTTAGAGTAGGCACACAAAAAATGCATCTTACACCATTATCAAGAAAAGATTAGTTATGACAACTTATTCTAATAATGTTTTCTATCATGCACATGAGACTCTAACCATTATTGTAAGATGAGAATCTAACCATTATTGCTCGATGCAGACTCATAATGTAACAATCCCACTTTGATGTGTCCTCGATTTGGACACATATCCTCTCTCCAATCACGTGCATCATAGTGCACCCTTTCATCTATAACGAAAACTTTTTAAAAAACTACATGCCATACACTTGATATTTTGTAAAGTTCATACATGAACCATGATTCCTCCTCCATGAATGAACCATGATTCCTCCTCCATGAATGGATAGGTTTGGCATGTTCTTCTTTCCAATATTTCTTCAATCCAATGTGAGAGCACATTCATACGTGGTTTCATATATATTCCCTATTGTAGTGTAGAAACATATGTGTTGTTCCATGTGTTCTCTCCTATAATAAACCTATTGTGTTGTCTTATCCAAGGTGTATATCCATTAGTTGCTTTCACGAGAGAAAGATGATGAGTTGTATCTTGTATTATCTCCTACAAAAAGACATCACAAGGTATTAAATTATAAGTATCACATAATGGGAGAGTAATACCAACCCATCAAATCATCTCGAACTTTTGAGAGTCCAATCCATGGTTTGTATATGGATCCTTTTGATCTAGTTGATTTGAATTTCCTTTTCAATATATTATTGAAAAATAAGAATAAGTTAATTATAAGATTGAATTAGTAATTAGTCTAATCTTGGGCTAGACTCAAGGGTAATATTGACCTTAATGTTTGTTTTGGTTATGGTTGTTTTCAAGGTAGAAAATAAAAATTTCCATCTTACCACTCATCTGTCTGTTAATCTCCATAGGAAAGGTACAAACACTTCTTATTGCTCACGAATGCTCGTCAGGCTTCGCTTCCTACCCTAACAAGAGAAAAGGAGAAATGAAAGCCTCAGAAGGCTCCACCTCGGGCTTCCCAACAAGCTCTTGAAAGATCTCTCTGCTAAGAAGGTTCCTCGGGGTAGCCCGCCTTTTTCTTCCCAAGAGCTCACACTTAGGAGAGAAGAAAAGGGGGTGGGTGGGTGGTTGGTTAAAGACAAGTAGTTATAGAGCCACATCCTGGGAGGAGGTCTAGGTTAGGATCGGACAAAGGGATCAGTTGTTAACACATCAACAGAGAATGGCATTGGAAGAGCAGAGGAAAAAAGAAGAGGAAGACAAAAAGAGACAAGTTGATCTTGAGAATAAACAAAGGGCGAGTTGGTCAAGCAGTTCCTTATAGGCTTGAATCTCGAAGCTTAACCACCAACAAAACCAAATGAAACAATAACCATGCTAGGGTGACGGCCAAGTTGTCATCTCAATTTTCATTAAAATATAGGAAAGTGCATAAAAATGAGAAATTGGAAAATGGATTGTTTTAGTGGCAATTTGGGTTGTAATTTGGGTGATATTTCCTCTAAAACCTCCTTATGTGATGATGTGATGAGTGTAGAAAAAAAATGAAATCTATCAAAGATTCTATTTAATTCAAAATGAATGTACGAATGTGTGGAATGGTGATAAAAAGAATGCATCATTTGAACTTTGAGTTAAATCTTGTAGGGAGATAGTTGTTTCAATTGAAAAAATCAAAAACTACAAAAGAAAAAGTGATGCACTACAAGGGGGAAATTATTTTTTTAGTTGGGTTTGCTTCGAATCATATTTAGGAGTTGATGAATTTTTTTAAAACATAGGAAAATTTTGTTATTAAGGATACGAAAAATGGCAAAAAATTAGTTGGACCTTATTGAGAATCCATTGTATAATTACCTAGTCATATTTGTATAAATAATTGAGAATATATGCAAGGTATCAAGGAAGACATCATTAACTAAAGGTGAAGGCATGCGACTTGTAACTAAAAAAATTGACAAAGCAATTTGATTAGTAATTTTTATTTCTATTCATTCATTTATTAATTGAAATTATTATTTTTCTATTCATTCATTTATTAATTGAAATTATTATTTTTCTATTCATTTATATATCATTGTATAGTTTAGTGAATGAATTACTGATAAAAATAATAAAAATAATTATAATTTTTTTTTTAAGCCAAAACATATACATAAAAATGCAAAAGGTTATGGTGGAAAGATTAAATTGTAATTCTTGGAATGAGGTAAAAGAACATCATCTTGAAGAAAGTAGAACATAGTCCTTAAGTCAAATCCTCACTACTTTCAAAAATAAGGTATTTTATTTTATTTCATAATGTCAAATGGGTTTAGCTTGGACGACTGAGAGGACTGTTATCCTCCCCACTCGGGTGCAATTCCTGCAAGTGACATGTTTCAGCTCTTAATGAGGATATTTTTATAATGGCCTTGAGCCATGTGTTGATAAAGCCTTCAGATTCTACAAAATCTAATTTACTCTAGATACCCTCCTCAAAATGAAGGTAAGTGCTCAGTGAGTTTCCCCGGAAGTATTTCATGAAAAAAAATTATATTTCATAATGTGCACCTCTAATATATTTCTAATTATCATTTCAATTTTTTTTTTAAATAAAAGATCAATATGATTAAGAAATGGATTTAAAGAGATAAATGATGTTACAAATTGAAAATATGGATCATGATATATGAGACATGTAAACTTTCACCTATGATGGATTGAATGTTGCATAATATTATATAATATGTGGACATTGTGAAAGTCTTGAGGATTGGCTCAAGTGTTTTGATTTGCCATGTTGAAGACATATTATCCAAGGAGGTCACATCCCTTTAAATCAATGTTGCAAATATCTCCGAATTCTCCTAATATTTTTTATTTTTCCTTTAGATTTTTAAGTTGTTGATTTATCCAATACTTTCAATTTAATTAGGTACAACTTTATTATTTCCAATATTTTTCGACAACTTACAATATTTTCCCAATATTTCAAATAAGCTTCTTTATAAAACCTCAATGATTTGTTCCCTAAAATATAATTAAAACATTGCTTTAAACATATATACATATATAATGGAAAATTAATGATGAAAATCCTTATATGATTAAATAACCTTCGAAGGTGATCAAAGAATTTCAAAAAGACACTACTGCAAAATAATGATGCTTGATTGTGGTCCATTATTAGAACCAATGTGAAATTTTGTTTATTACATATAGAGATATAGTAATTGGACATGACCAACTTGTATGGTAAGATTAAACTTCTTTCACCATATTTTATTTATGTCATTTTTATTTTATTTAAAAAAATCATGGAAAGGCTCATATCTATATTTTGGAAGCTTCACTTAGGCCTAACTCGATCAGTATTTAAAATCATTTATAAAATTAGAAAATGTTTCCTTTGTGGAGGAGGGACTCCACTATGTTATGGGGTGTCTAGTATAACATCTAATAAAATGACCTACTAAAAACATGAAGTGACAAGAGAAATCAACATTTAAAAATCTATAACCTTGTAGAAGCATTGGCTACTCATTCCACTTTAATTTTATTGTCGAGTTATACTAAAAAGTTGGCTTCATAACAAGGTCCATGAGTGTTTCAACTGATGCTTTTAAGTCTATATTTTTCTAATTGAGATGCTTCTGGATAACTTGTTTCACCTTTGATTTTTTTTTTCTTGAAGTCAGCCATCCATCTCTAATTTACAAGCCATCATTTCGCTTCTATTTCTCCCAGTTGGAATTCCAAGTGGATTGGAGGATGGAATAAGTGACATCTCCTTGAGTGTCTTTCATATCCATGTTGATGTTGCTAAGGGAAAGGTTCAAAGCCCAAACTTCCTTGGATGACAAATAGCATCAATAAATGGAATTGAGCAACTTTTGTGGTAGCAAGAGCAAGTCTGGGTAGAAAAGGCCAAAGGGGTGAAAGAGGAGTAGCACAGACCAAGAGACCACCTTGGGGTTTTACCACATAAATTTATTGTCTCATATCTCTTATTTTATAGGTCTACTTTTATTTGTTTGATTCTTTCCATAGGATCTTAGATAGGATAGACCTTGGTAATATGTTTCTACATATCATTCCTTTTCTTTCATGGTATTAAATCCATACATTTAACTCCTTGGATGAACTTTTTGTTTGTTGAAATATTGTATAGGAGATATAATATTTATTTCCATGAGCATTCAACAATAGTGATTGAAGTTTCTTTTTTGGCATCAATTTACAAGTAGATCTAGTTTATTTTTTAGATCTACTAGTCTAAATCTTCAGATATTATATTTTAATTTTTTATAGATATGCAAATTCAAATTTAAATCTCATGTTTGGTTTCTACAAATTCTAAGTTATTTTTTCATATCTAACATTACCATTACATATAGAGCATGTAAATAGTCAAGATCAATGTTCGTGTTGCTAAATTTGGTCTCTATTTGGGCCACATCTAAGATTGAAGATTCATTGGTGAACTTCATATCTATACAAATTGGTGTATTTTTGGTCTCATCTAACCATATAGATGTGTCTGCAGTAATCTAATTATCCAATATCGATGATTTTTTTACCACGATCAACCTTCATTTTCCCCAAATATTGAAAATTTATTCTAGCAGACATGGGTTGTCCATTCCCTGTAATATGTATTTAAATTAGTTCCTCAACAATATACCAAATGAATTTGATATCAAATATCATGGATTTGATCCATCGGTTATAATAATATGTTATGTTTTTTGTTGTTATGAGGTCTTGGGTTCAAAACCCATTCCCTCTCAATTGTAATTAACATTTTATTGAATAACTTTATAATTTGGAGGTCCCACCACATCACTGCCATGTGGACTCATCCACTCAACTAGCATGTGCCACATTAGTAGGTGCATCAAAATAGAACTTGCAATATCAACTACCATGTGTCATATCGTATACTACTACGTCATTATTTTGTACATGCCACAACAACATTCTACACATACCACATAAGCATTATGTATATGCCATGTTAGCATATGGTGGGTTCCATTTATACTAATCATATTCTTCCATGTGGCACTTCTATCTTATTTTGTGGGGATTAGCATCAAAATTTTGAAGATGATTTTTAAATTTCCATAACTTTTCCATACAACATTTGTTTTCAGTGCAATTTTTTTGTAAATTGTATATTTATAAATTCTCTACACATTGACATATTTGGATTCAGTGAATTATTCTATTTGTTAGTGGTGATTTTAATTTGTTCCCAAAAACCCAAGGCTAGACCTCGTTTTTTGGAACTTAAAATGGCCCATCGAGGGAAATTTGAGGTCTAAAATGGGCCTCCTAAGGAAAATAATAAAACAAGAGATGAATTTTCAAAGGGAAAGGAAGAAAACTATTTTTTTAAATCATATTTTTGACTTATCTCCTTAAACGTTTACTCAAATTTAAAGTGTAGGAACTCGTTGTATGTGGAATTTATTCTGCATCCAATGAGTTCCTACACTTGAAATTTGAGTAAAACTATAAGGAGATAAGTCGAAAATACAATTAAAAAAATAGTTTTCTTATTTTCCCTCCAAAAATATTTACCCTTGTGGTTGACATCATCATCTTGAATATTATTGGCTCTTTTAAATTTGATTTGATACTACATTTTTAGTTTTGAGACCCATTTTTTACCTCAAAATTCCCAATATGGACACCAATAATTAACAAACTTCACTCAAAACGGTGTCCATATCAGCAAGTCCATTTGAGTGAAGCTTTTTTGTAAATGTATAAAATTTAATACTCTATGAAATGGTGATATCAGTTTTTGTTTGGACAAATGATTATTGAGGATGGTAATGGCCACATATTTCTCCTTTGATTGAATGTCACAGTAGTCTATTTGAGACAGTTTCTTGATGGTGGAAATTTGGTGTTTTTCTTGGCACAATGTATTTATGATGGGGAGACCATTTTGTATTAAATGTGGTGCATATTTGAGCACTTTTTGAACTTGATGATCATTGTGAGATCGTGTTCAAGTTCTTAATTGATTCACTCTAGTTGGTCGTCGACAATTTCATCCTATTGGATCACATTCATCTCCATCTTTTGCTATCATTCATGTCTTCTTGGAGAGATCACTCTTTGACATATAGTGGACTTTCCATGATGGTCCATGCCTTTGCTCTTGGGGGTTCTTTATTGCAATTAGCTTCATGTTTGCTTCACATGTTCCTAAGCACTATGTGTGAAGATTTTGGAGACAAATTGGTTCTACAGATTATTAATTTATGTTGATCTTCTTAGAACTTCATCTTGATCAAATTGATGTTGTCATTGTTGGTCATTATGCATTGATTTTGGACGGTAGAAAGTGTCTTCTCCTTGCACCTTGGTGAAGATCTTGTTGTAGTGTATTGAGGATTTCCTACATTGTTCCACTCAGTAGCTTATCCTTGAAAGAAACAAAGTTTGGTGTTGTCTTTTACACTTATCTAGGATGTTTGAAGTTGTCATTAAGGGTGAACTTAATGTAATGTCGTCTTCATCCAAACGTGTTCATTACAACTCGTGATATAATGATTGTCTAGTGGTCGAATTTACCATTGTACTGCCTATCACTATGATTATTGTGAGAACATTATTCTAAGTCATTTGTACACACAATGAGGAATCATTAGACTTGTGAGATCTCAAATATTTTATATTATTGGCATAGTATTTTTATGTAACACAACTCCTTCCTCAGCTCAGGAACCCATTCCTCTAGTCAAGATTACGAGGGAATGTTAGAATGTGTTTTAATGTTTTTCAGTGGCCTGATGTAATTTTGTACATAGTGTCATAATGATGATCATTATAACATCATTTGTAGAGCACGTATACATGTAGCATGGCCTCGTTAGACTTTTGTAATATTGCACACGTACATGTGGATATAGTTTTGGGAGTTATTTGGTGGTGACTAGACTCAAGTAATGGTGACCTACACTCACAAATCATTCTTATTGACTACTTCTCCCTTATCTCTTGTGAACATTAGTGCTCCTGGGAGTGAATTAGTAAAAAATGTTAAAGAAAATGAGGTGGATCCAAATAATATACTTATTGATGATGCAAATGAAAAAAGGTAGAATTTGGTGAAGAATAAGGTAATGTACACATGTATAGTAGCATTATAGAAATGAACTATAAATTAAGAAATATATTATATAATTAATTTTTTTAATTTTAATATTTAACAAATTATTTTCACTCCGTTCTTTACTTTTTATCTTTGACTAGTTACATATTTAAAACTATTTGTGAAACTTTGATTTTATA
>ML834781.1:78834-92547 GCA_009831015.1 Picea engelmannii
TGTCCCTGCAAAAGCTTAGAACAAGATATTTATAGTCTGAAGAGTGAAGGTAGTATCCTCCTGCTAAGAGACTTTAATGCTAGAACTATAACTAATCAAGTTTTTATCTTTAGCAAGGATTCCAACCCTAATCCTATGTGGCTAGACAAGAACCTTGTTTTAGCTAATAGAATTTATATGGTACTAAGCTAATCAAGATTTCCAGTTCTAAAGATCTAATCATTTGTAATGGTCTAATGAAGTGTCTGAAATCTAAACAAATGACTTGTATCCATGGGTTGGGTAATAGTGTTGTGGATTATGTGATAACAGATATCTGTATTTACAACCAAATAGTAAATTTTGACCTTTTAAACAACCATGAGTCTGACTTTGATCATATACCTTTAAACCTAACTCTAAACTTTACCGTGCACAAAAACCCCCTTGAAGATAACTCTAGTATCCAAAGGCATCTACTTATTGACAAAAATAAAGTTGAACTCTTTTTAAGGGACTTAAACACCAAATTAAATATTCTATCATATAAAAACAATATTGAAGACATCTATCATAATTTTACAACAATCCTCTCTAGCTCCATAACAAAATTCTCTATCAAAGTGTTGTGTAAAAAGAAGAATAGAATTTCCAACCCTTGGTATGATAACGAGTGTAAACTTATTAGAAAATCCATTAGGGATGTCTGTAATGAGTCTTTGAAATATGATAAGATTAATAGATACAAAGCTCTAATTAAAAGAAAAAGAAAAAAGGCACTACATAAATAGAAAGAAAGAGAATATTTTGCACCTTTCAAAGCTAGATCCAAAGAAATTTTGGAGGCAAATTTTGACTCGTAAAACTAAAGAAACTGATATGATTCCCCTGACACACTAGAATTCCTACCTTAAAAATATTTACGAATCACGTAATGTCTTGGACAAATTCCAAAATTTTCTACATAAGATGATGTTTTTTTCTATAGAAGACATAAATTTTGGGGTAAAGTGACTTGCAAACAAGACAGCTAAGGACATTGAGAGCCACCAAGCTGAAATATTTAAAATTGGAGGGCCTATTTTGATCCCCTCACATACACAAACTCTTCAATTTAGCAGTCAAGCAGGGATTCCCTAAACCTTGGACTCAAAGCCTCATTATACCTATTTTTAAAAGTGGGGATAAAATAAATCCCTCTAATTGTAGGACTATTATGATTATCCCCATTTTATCCAAGATATATGGAAGTATTTTGGAAAAGAAGATAAGCATATGGATAGAAATCCACGGAAAAAAAAAGAGCTAAAGTTCAGGTCAGATTTAGAAGTTATCATTCAACTGTGTACCACCTTATCATGCTTAGGATCATTGCAAAGGAGTGTCACAAAAATAAAACCAATATCCTTTGTTGTTTCATTGACTTTAGGAAATATTTTGACATTGTTCCTAGGACCAACCTTTGGAATAGGTTAAAAGAGATAAAATTTCCCTCTAGTATGAGAGTTGTTGTGGTAAGGTTGTATGAGAACGTTATTTCCAAGTTTAGGAGCATTGAGGGTTGGTTGGTTAGAAGATTGTTTGGAAGTCGCAAGTTGTGTTGGACCAACTATTGCTAGTATAGTAATCATCCTTCTTCTCTATGCCAATGATTTTATTCTTATGGCAAGGAATCCCTATGACCTTAGTAAGCAGCTTAGAATCCTCAAGGACTTTTTCTCTAGTTCAGGTATGACTGTGAACACGGACAAAACGAAGGTTATGATAATTAAATCCAACAAGATCACCTACGATAATTTTGTATATGACAATAATATCTTGGAGGAAGTGCCTTCGTACAATTATCTTGGAATTGATATTCATCACAAGATCAATTGGAACAATAGTATTGAGAAAAGGATAAATTGAGGGTGGAAAGCTTATTATGGGCTTGAAAATAATTGTAAATTAACAGACCTTTGGATATGGGATAAGAAAAAGCTCCTCTTTGAGACTCTTGTTACTATTATTATCTTATATGGATTTGAAGTTTGGGGATGCGGTATATCTCGAGAATCCTGGAGAAAGATAGAGTAGATACAAAAGAATTTTATAACTTATAATCACAAAATTAAGGGCAATACACCCTATCCTATCCTTCTCATTGAAGTGAGTCTTTCCCCCATTGAGAGAAGAAATATGATTAGGTACTTAATGTAAAAGAACAAGATAAAAAACATGGATAAGAAGAGGCTCCCCAAAATTGCTTCAAACTCTAGCCAAAATCACTGACAACTCAAGCGGAGATGGTATAAATGATAATTTATAATGTTTTAAAATTTTAGATTATTTGGGTATTTTTTAAATTATTATTTGTTATTCATCATAAAATATAGCAATAATGGTTTTAAAAATAAATTTGTTAATTTTCAAAATTTATTAAAAAAACATAAGAGCACTGAAAAAAAATTTAATATTCTTTAATTTTCTTTATACTTACTAAAATATAATAAATGTGGATTTTCATAGCTTAGAATTATAGTTAAACTTATGAAAGTTTCAAAAATTAATAATTTTGTTATTGTTAACAGTCTTTCGTTTTCCAAAAGGATCATTATGAAGAAAATGATGTTTTTCCATCTGGGTCCAGTATAGAGCTAAAACTTCTTTAACAGGAGAGCTCTTTGTGAACCCTAGCACATTCATGTTGATTCTAGTTTGAGCACAAAGATGGATTCCACCTTTGGAGGGGGCTCCCACCCCACTCCAAAATTTGAGGCAATGGATTTCCGATCCATGGTTTCTTCCTTAGGGAAATCATCAAGATCTGAGTCGTCTCATCTCATCAAGAAAGTAGAAAATATCCTATAGGTTCAACTACCTCCCTCTTCCTCGAGGCATATGGCACTAGCATTGGCGGAAAGAGTTTTCATTGGAAAATTTGCAAGCATCTATCCTTCCCCTCATGCCATGACAATCTAGTTGCAAAAGAATTGGAAGGTTATGATCAAAGGGAAGATAAACTATTACTTATGTGGAAGTGGATATTATGCCTTCATGTTTGAAGATAAGGAATATAGGGACTTAATCTTTAGAAATGGACCTTAGTTCTTTGGCTCTCGAGGTATGTACCTAAATTGTTGGACTCCAGACTTTAACCCTCAGTGTGATGTCCCATCGATGATTCTGGTTTGGCTACGCCTTCCTCGTTTTCCTCTTCATTGTTGGAGCGATGACATTCATTGAAGTATTCATAATGTTATTGATCGATACATACATATGGCAGATCCAAAGGAGAGCATGTTTTCTTGTGTAAAAATATGTGTAGAGGTAGATATGAAAAAAGGACTTCCAGAAACTATCCTTCTAACCTTGGATAATTGGTAGCATGAACATAATTTAGACTACACGGAGGTTCCCTTTAAATTCAAAAGCTACCAAGAACATGGGAACTTTTATAAGGACTGTAAGAAGAATATCTATATCTCTCATCTTGCAATGGACAAAGAGGAATAGTGGCAAATGTTCAAGAGGAAAATGGGGCCAAATATCAATTCACAAGCTAAATCTCAAGCTTCGACACTAGGACTTTTACCTCCATATAGGTCAAATAATCCTTGTACTTTGCCAATATTCAAAGGAATTACCCCAAGCCTACATTTGGATCACCCTCTAAAATCATTGAACCATGAAATGGGAGAGAACCAACTATGACATCTGAACAAGTTTGAAATCTTATCTCAAGATGAGTGAATTCCCTCTTTAGAAACTCTATAAAATCCCTATTCAACACTAGGTGTAGCAGCCACGACAACAATGGATTCACCTCTAGTGAAAACAGCAAAGATACTCTCTTTAGAAGATGAAGATAAGGTATCATATAGATTATAAGAGATCGAAAATATCCTAGATCAACAACTATTTTCATTAGGCATTAATACAAGGAACAAAGCTCAAATGTCAGTTGTGGAAGATTTTTGGGAAGAAAATATCCCCAAGAGAGTAGGAGGAATACAGGGAAGGAGAAAAGGAAAGAAGTAGCTAATATGGAAAAGATGATGGGGACCCAAAGGAACCTAGAAAAATCCCTAAAATCCAAAACAAGATCCATTAAAACCCTATATCCAGTATGCACCAAAAGGTGGTAGTCAAAAACCCTCATCAAAATAATGATCATCATCTCCAAGAATTGTAGAGGAATCGGTAGAAAAAATAAAGAAGAATCTCTAAGGGATATAATCAAAACATAATAGCCTACAATCCCCTTAGTCCAGGAGACCAAAATGGAGGCCCTGGAAGCATTGAATATCTGCAAGTAGAAATGACACTTTTGTGAAGGTGTAATAGTCAGTTCAAGAGGAGTCTATGGGGGGTTATTCTCTCTCTAGAATAACCAAGACTTGGATTTGAATTTCACCCATCAAACACAACATTGTATACTAACCAATTTTACTCATCACCAATCTGATAAGCATATCAATGTTTTTAGCCTATACATGCATGTAGCTTATATGGAAAAGTGGAATTGTTGGAAGTCTATTCTATCATTGAAATATTTAGAGTATGCAAACAATAGTATTAATATAGGATATTTCAATGTGGTTCTTCACAATAAAGAGAAAAGAGGGGGAAGTATCATCAGAGACCCATATAGAGAAAGGATGGGGGATCTAATTCTTGAGTGAGACATGATAGATATTAAACCATCTAAAGGAAAATACACATATACCACAATCAAAGGTTTGGGCTTATTCATATAGCTGCTAGATTGGACAAATTTATTATGCAAAGTCATATGCTCCTTCGAGATAAAATTATCAAGTCTAGGATCATTCTATCACCAACAACAGATCGAAAATCAATCACTCTTCATCTCCAAGACTCTCTTAATTATGGGCCTCTTCCATTTGTCTATAACTCTCTCTAGCTACAAGATCTAGAGGCCTCGGGAAAAATTATTGAAGCTAGGAAGATATGGATCTCAAGATCGCCTATCTATATTTGGGAGTAGAAGCTGGAATAATTTAAATATATTTTTAAAGTATGGGTAGCATCATCCTACTCTCCCCCATCATGTGAAAAAGAATATCTAAGTGCTCAGCTAGAATATTTTCAGGCCAAAATGGAGAATGAAGACATCATAGTTGGCCTTCAAACAACTAAGACATCAATCCATCAAAAATTACAAAAGGTTATAAGAGTTAAAGAGGAGTTATGGAGGTTGAAATCTAGAAGTTTGTGGCTCAAATCAAGGGACAAGAATATGGTTTTTTTTTTCATAAGAAAGATAAATCAAGAGTCATGAGAAACAACATTAAGAAGATTTTGTTGGAAGATGGCTCTAAGATCCCTTATTTCTAGGATTTAAAGAATGCAGTCAAGTCCTATTTTGATTCTCTTTTCACCAAATAGGATGGAATGGACCCTGTTGTCATAGCGGCCATGTTAGAAAACATCCCAATTATCATCTTAGTAGAGGACAATGTAGAATTGTTGAAACCAATCAAGGAAGTGGAGATTTTAAATGCCATTTGGAATCTAGAACCTCACAAGAATCCTAGGCATGAAAAGTTTTCAATCTCTTTTTACATATCCTTTTGGAGTTTAATCAAAATGGATATTAAAATAATGATTTATTATGTGCAAAAGTCTTGGAAAATGGGAGGTAACACCAACCCCACTTTTCTTGTTTTAATTCTGAAAGAGGCTAACACGTCTTCCTTTTCCCGATTCCAACCAATTTCCATTTGTAACTCTTCATACAAAATAATGATGAATATTATAGTATCCATATTGAAAAAATACTACCCAATCTTATCTCAGATAATTAAGGAGGCTTAATGCAAAAGAGGAAAATAGTGGACAACATAGTGTTGGTGCAAGAAGCCATACATGCCAACAAGAAGAGCAAAGAAAAGGGAATGATCATAAATCTTGACATGGCCAACGCATTTGATCATGTAAGGAATTCCTTTGTGTTTGATGTTATGTCTAAATTTGGGTTCAGCACTTCCTTCATTATATGGGTTTATTCATGCATCAATGCGCCTTTGATGATACGAAATATATTTGCAGAACGAAATGAATACAAATTATTATCAAAATATGCTTAACACGGAATAATAGATATACAGTAAATCCAGTTTCTATTCAATAAGGAAATAAGTTGAAATTGTAAAATGTAGCGGAAACAAGCTTGTTAGAATGGTGGCGACTGATCCAGAATATATTTGCAGAACGAAATGAATACAGATTATTATCAAAAGATGTTTAACACAGAATAAGACATATACAGTAAATCTAGTTTCTATTTAATAAGGAAATAAGCTGAAATTGTAAAATGCAGCGGAAACAAGCTTGCTAGAATGGTGGCAGCTTATCTCTGAGAAGAGATGTGACGGTTGCGCTCATTCGCAAAAATATTATTACAATGAGGATTTGAAGGCCTTTTTACAATAAACATGAATTTCAAAAACCCTAGACATCCAAAAAACCTAACCCTATGAGATAAAGCGTCAAAAGTCATGTGGGCCTCGTTTGGGTAAGTTAGTACATCAACTTCTCGGGGTCGTAACTTTGCATACAATCTCCGTTTTAGGCGCACGATAGCCCGTTGGAAAGGTTTATCCGAGGACTACACATTTTTTTGTTATCTATCAATGGTTATTTTGATCGTGGCGAGCCCTAAAAAACGTTGTTTAGGGCCTCAAAACGGCCCCGCAAGTCATGGACCCAAAAACTAGGGAAAAACTGTCAAACTGAGCCAGTTTGAATAGGTGGGAGGCCACCGACATCCATATGGATCATTTGAATAGCTCCCTTGGTCAATGGGAGGCCCACCTCCTTTTTCCAGGGAATATGAGGATTGAGGAAAGCTTGTCCTTTACCTCCAATTTTATACATTATTATGGAAAAGTCTTTGAACATGAAATTAGAGGTGAAAACAAATGCAGGGAACCTTCCAGGTATTAAAATTGTTCGGGGAGACAAAAGTTTGAACCATTCCCACTTTGAAAACAACACCCTCCTTTTAGGTGGAGCTTCCACAATAATTGTTGGCAGATTCAAATAGGTGTTAGATCACTTCCAAAGTGCATTAGGAGGAAATATCAGCCACCAAAAATGTCAAGTACTTGGTTGGAATATAAACTCTCATGTGATTCACTCTATTTTTAGAATTTTGCAATTCCCATGTTCCAAAAATCGGTCCTCTTTCAAATATTTGGGAATGCTTATATCTCTTGGAAATCCTCTACCGAATCTTGGAAAAGCATTATAGAAAAGATTAAAGATAAATTTAATCAATGGGGATCTCAATGTTTAAATCCTGCAGTCATAATTATTTTAATAAAGTTATTCCTCTCTACTATTCCAATGCTCTACAATATTGGCCCCGATGAGCGTTATCCAGCAAATGGGATGAGATATTAGGAATTTTTTGTGGCAGTAAGAACAAAATAACACCAATAAATTCCACCAGATAAATTGGAAGGTCATTAGAGCTCCAAAAGATAGAGGGGTATTCAGGGTGAAGGATCCACCCTTTATGAACATTGCAATGGGCACCAAATTGTTATGGAGGTTAATTATATGCAGATTAGGCTAGTGGAAAAAAAAAATCTATGGAAAAAATACTTCATGAGAAATAGAAACATGATGTGTTGAAGATATAGAGGAGAACCAAAGAGGCTCCCACATATGAAAATTATTGAAATTTGTATCTCGAATAATTTGTTTCAGGATTACTTGGATTATGGGCAATGGAAACGATATACCGATCTGGGATGATAGCATCATGGGGAATAAGCCCTTAATCCAAAATTCAAAAATGCTTCCTCTGAAAAATTGGAAGGATGGAGAGAACTTCAAATTATTGTTTGACCTATCGTTGTGATCTGAGAGCTCGGGTCGATGGATAGGTAGGAATATAGGGAAACCTCCTACATTTCTTTGTTCCTTGGTTACCAAGTTTACCCTGGATCTTAGCGACGGTGATCTGTGGGATATTATAGTCAAGGGATCACAGGGGTTAGGGTAATTTGTAATATAGAGTAAAATATATGGTATCTACATTGGATCTTATCCCTCCCTCTTATGCAGTGGTCTGCAATATAGAATCAGATTTAGCACGGTGATGGGATTCCAAATATTAATATATTCTATTGGATTATGGTGCAGGGTTGGCTTCTGATAATAGATAACCTGCAAAAAAGAGGAATTTAGGTCCTTTCTAGGTATGCTCTACGTTCATGGATGAACAATAAATCCACTGTCATTTATTTGAGTGTTGTTATACAAGGAAGGTTTGGTGCTCTACCTTTGCTAGAATCAGCCATCGTGTGAGTTGGCCATCCTCCTGGAGATTATGTTCACCTTATGGAGCAAAATTATTGGGATCACTTAGAAACAATTTAAAAAGGTTGTGGAATTATTTCCCTAAATATCTTTGTTGGAAGATATGGTTGGACTGTAACAATGCGGTGTTCAATCAAAAAATTGAATAATACGAATGTGGTAGCATCCAAGGCCAAAGGTATCTTATCGGACTATATCAACTCCAAAATAAAATCTGATGTTCATCCTTTGGAAAAGGATGAGGAGGTATGGTTTAAACAATTCTCGATCCAGAACATATCTTCATTCCCCCTGCATTCCAAGTCGAGCAATCATCCCCAATGGAAAATTCATATGGAGGATTTAGAATTTCTTGAATAGAGATAAATTAAAGATCATTCTTATTATTATCTTATGGTGCTTCAAAAAGGAATCCAAGGGTGGTAGGTGTAGGGGGTATTCTCTATAATTCTAGAGGGAAAAAAATAGTTGCTTACGTTTGGGGTCTTGGACAAGCTTTAAATAACAAAGCAGAAGAATATGCACTCACATGTGGTCTCCTTCTAGCTAAGGAAGCCAAGGTCAGAGAATTTATTATTATCGATGTTTTTTCAATGGTCATTAAAGCAATGCTAAGGAAAGCATCATTGTTAGATAGCAAGCTTGCAATAAGCATTTATCAAGCTAAAAAGGATGCAAGTATATTTCTTAAAACCTCATTCTATAATGTGAAATGAGAATTAAACTCAAAATCCAACCTATGGGCTAAGAAAATCGCTCAATTAAGCTTAGGATAATATGAGAAAAATGGGGTTCGATCTCTTTGCAACATCCCCTAAGGTTTTGGTATGGTTAAGGCACGTCAAACAGAATTAACTCCCCACATGATTCAACATCAAACACATCAATACCATTGCATCAGGATAGGATTAACAAGGAGAAACCTTGGTCTCTCCAGCATGCGAGCCATTATCATGACTCTACTTATTGAATGCCTTTGTATGATTCTCCATCGACTTTTTGGGATAATGGACCGCTTGAGGTTTGGAATTGGGCACATTTGCAGTCTGACCTTAAGGCCACAAACACCCTAGTAAGTGTTTCCTCTGTATTTGGGTTGCTTTTCTATTATGGTTATTATATTCCAAACTTGAGATATTCTCAAAGGAATGTGGTTAAGGGAGTCGATCAATATTTTGGTGAAGCTATTTAGAAATCATTTATGGGGAAGGTGTTTATGAATTTCAGATTTTATCCTTAGTTTTTTCTAGTATTCTATCTATGTGTTATCTTCCCCAGTATTGTCTTTTGTTAGGCATATCATGGGGAAAAACTAGTTAAAGGTTATTGTATATATATATATATATATATATATATATATATCAATTTTCAGAGGACAATCAGGATGCCTTTCGTTTCCTTCTCAGTTATATGGGTTAGAGACTATTTATTTGACCTCGACATCCATTGTCTAGTTTAGATTGCAGGGAAATGTTTCTTGATTTCACCTATGGAGAAAAAAGATATTACGAAATTTAGGAGAACCCTTAGAAGACAAGAGGAATACATAAAGTCTAATAGGAGATCTCTATACTCACTAACAACCAAAGTACATGAGAATGATCACCATTATTTCTCAGCATGTAACCATCATGAATTTACTAGTTCAACAAAAATAGAGGATTGACATCTTGGAAGCAGAATGCAGTATGTTGCAAAACTTGGCTCTCAACCTTTGCAAGGACTCTCTATCCTCAACCTCAAACAATAAGGTATCAGTTAACTTTGCACATGTTGAATTCAAGGAAGATGAGATGGTCCACCAATTAAAGGAACCAATGGATATTAAGCAGCAAAACTCTCCTCTTTCAAATGTTGGTAAAGAAGAAACGGATAGCCACCATGTATTCTATTAGTTGGTATGTTTTTCAGTGTCATTAGGCTTTTAGGTGTTTTTGTCAAACATGCTACTTGCAAGAAAACTTGAAATGTTTATTTTATAGTCTATTGTAAACTCTCCTATGTAGCATCAAAGAGTCGCTTATTTTGTCTGATGAAACTCTGGAACAGTCATTTGTATAATATTGTTATCTTGGCTACAACCTTTTAATATATAATAATGTTTTTTTTTCCAATAAAAGAAAAAAAAAACAAACAAAAAAAACAAAACAAAACTTTCTATAGCTTTTATCACACTTGTGAGAATATGGAAAATATGAAAATTGTGGGCTTTTATAACTTAAGATATCACTAAAATTATATAAGTTCTAAAAATTTTAATGTTTTTATTAATTATTCCATTTTCACCATTCTAGTAAAAACATTGAAAATGTGGAAAATGTGGGTTTTTACAACTTAGGATGTGAGTAAAATTATGAAATATTTTAAAACTTTGATTATTTTATCACTTTTAACATTCTTCAATTCATGTATTATTGAAAAAATTAAAAAGAAAATTAAAAAGTGGGTTTATATAATTTAGGATACATTAAACTTATGATTTTTTAAAACATGAAAAAAAATGATCATTTTAAAGATTATTACTCCACTTAGTAGGAAATTACAAATGGAAGTTTAAAAGTTAGTGATATTTTGACTTCAATTCATGTCAGGCCAAAAATGGCAAATCTAAAATATTGTCATTATTTTCACAATAGTGTTAGCAATTATTGATTAACTAAAAAAGAGATCAAATGAATAGAGACATTGTTGGATGACATATCATTTTTCTCTTATGAGCGCCAATTAATCTACAAAAGGAAGGTACATAAATGAAAAGAGAATAAATGCAACCTATCTAACCCTCTTTTCAACTCAATAAAAGCATTAGATTTATTAACCCTTTACTATGGTAACAAAGCAAGATTGGAAGGAATCATATGCATTAGTTTCCACCTAGGCAAGAGAAAACCTTTAGCTAAGTTTTGATATATCTAACCAAAAGTAAAAACTCATTTACAATAAGATATTTGGGATTAGGAGAAAAGGAACAAACATTAGGAAATAAAGAATGGTTATAAACCTAGATTACATACATGTGATGTCATTATTATCATTGAGGACACAAACTAGGATATATTGTCTCCAATATAAAAAATGGAAACACAAGCCACACACACAACTAAAAATAAATCAAATCGGTTAGAGTATGTATGACCTAAGTGCCCTTATTGAAGAACATCACCTCCTCACTTACAAGTTTGAAGCTTGCTTGGAGGTGGGAGTAAAGATTTATTGAAGTGTGACTAATGATGAAGCAAAAAATACCACAAGGTGCAATCAACCAATCACACAAGGGAAGATAGAAGCATATGAAGAGGAAGTAACCATTGTAGAAGCCTCCAACAATTGGACGGTTGATGGAAACAATAGGTTCATAAAACCCAATAATATTGAAGTTGAAAGGAGATTACTATAATGTGCGTGCGTGTGTGTGTGTGTGTGTGTGAGAGAGAGAGAGAGAGAGATTAGATATCCTTAATGCGTAGGTGGGGTGAAATAAATTGACAAGGGAATGTTTGTGTGAAGTATCTCATTATTGTACTTGTCATTTGAAGGGTATTTCCTCCATGACAATCAACCTATAGGTTTTCACCATTCATACCACAAGGGACAAATCCCTACTGTTATCACTCCAAGAAACCCTTTGTGGTTGTAGACCAAAGGTGCTTGGTAACTTAAGAATATGGTAGATTTTTATGCTTGGAACAATAAGATAACTCAATAGCTAATGAAAGTAACCACTCATCATGTATCCGAATAAAATAGTGCTTTTAGGGAACAATAATCAGACAACAGAGTTGAAAAAGGGGATGAAGAATACTAGTCCAGATAACCAAATACAACCATGTGCAGGGTCATACAAGACAGTAATAAATTCTTTAATCCAAGTTTATGAGCTTAATAAGAAGATGACAGTTCTTAAAAGCTAAACTAAACTGGAATAAAGTGTAGAATCATGAAATATATGAAAGAATCTGATATTGAAAACAAAAGAGGATTGTGATTCTATTATCAGAATAAGAAGTCAAGTACAATAGCTAGAAAATGTCTCTCAGATTGAACCCTTATCTCTTAGAAGAGATAGGCATTTATAGCCTTTTACAATCGGTTTTTAAGATACTGAAAACTTGGATCTGTATCTAAATATAGAAAATAAAACTAACTAAATACAATTGATAAGCAAAGACTAGTTCCTAGAACTCGAACTGTCTTCTATGTTGATCTTGACATCTGTACTTCATCACCTTTAGGACTCTGTTGTGTCATGGAAGGGTAAGGGCACCTGTCTTCTGTAGCTGGACTATTTTAATAACCATAACCGAAACTTTAGTTGACCAATTTAGCATTTGGTCTCAAAATCTCCACGAATCTCTGATGCTGAGTGTTTCTTGATTAGGTGGTTAATCTTTCGATGCTCTCAAACCCTTTTTAAATACTTCAAAATTGCCTCCCTCCAGCTTAGCTTTCCAAAAATTTATTTCTGTACTTTCACCAGCTAATTCACCTTACGATCTGCTGGTTAGCTGGTGAAAGTTCTGCTTTTCACTAGCTAAATGGTTGTAAATTTACCCTTTGCGCTGGTGAAAGTTCTGTCTTTGGCCAAAAAGGAACCTTTCATCTCCAAAATCGTTGTTTTACCAAAAACTTAGTGTGCCTTTGATTTATCTCCCTGCATATTCATAGCAACCTGGGCCAGTACCTGTAGATCTAGATGTGACTTACTCTTCTACTTCAATTTCTTAATTTTCCTCTTAAGGCGTTTTGCTAACCACCACAAACTGTTATAGTCCTTGGTGATTTTTTTCTTTCTCTTTTTGTCTTTGACACTCTTGTTAGGCGAAAATATTGTCGTTTAATTATGTTGTAGTAATTGCCCAACCATTTAATTTGTCAATCCGAGGTTTGTAGGCTTACGAAGCACATGCACTATATATGCAGGATTAGGCACCTACCTTCTAATCTAAGAAAATTCAATCAAATACTAACTCTTTCATTCCACTTAATACGACTTAGTTGTTGTAGGAAAGAAAACACTAGCTCCCCTTCAGGAGGTCTTCTCAAGATGTTTCACAAAACCTATCAACAATCAAGATCATCAAGTAAACACTCATGCATTGAAAATAAATATACTTAAAAAGGCTTAGTTGTTGTAGGAAAGAAAACACTAGCTCCCCTTCAGGAGGTCTTCTCAAGATGTTTCATAAAACCTATCAACAATCAAGATCATCAAGTAAACACTCATGCATTGAAAATAAATACACTTAAAAAGGGCTTGGTTGTTGTAGGAAAGAAAACACTAGCTCCCCTTCAGGAGGTCTTCTCGGAATGTTTCAAATAACCTATCAACAATCAAGATCATCAAATAATTCTAATAAAAACAATAAAGCATATAAACCTATTCAAAGCATTAAAACAAGA
>ML834781.1:92647-103640 GCA_009831015.1 Picea engelmannii
ATCACTTGGATCGATATATTTGGTGAAATATTGTGTTATGTTGATGTATCTTGTGCATTAATGTTATAACAATGCGCTTAAACACCACTAACTATGCTTGGATATGTTTTCTACTTTTGTAATGCACCTATGAATTCTAATAAGAGGCCTAATAAAAGCATGAGATGTAATGTCGTCGAGTCAACAAGGGAGTGATCCAAATGGGTTGGCCAAAGAGTATACTAGAGCCAAACATGCAACTAAAGAGAAAAATGTCAAGGTCAAGGCTAAGGGATCCTACCATGGTGATAAACATCAAATGGAAGACCATAATAAGGGGAGGACTTTAATGTCTGCATAAGGAGGATCCGGTATGGATAATGCACAATGAAAAATCCACACAACAATATATGAGGGGGTATAAGTATGCTCAATGTAAAATGCAAACTCCATGTACCACATATTTCCCCCATGGTAGGCACTACGATTCATGAATCATACAGAAAGACAAGAATTCATAGAAAGTAAAGAGAAAACAAGATGGCAATAATAAACAAGTTCAAGTATGCAAGAGAAAATAAGGATGTGCTCAATAACAAAGGTAGGTTGAGCAAGTTCCTTGACATAAGGGAATAGCCATGAGAGAGCACCAAGTCCATCACCAACATAACAACCTAATCTCACCCCCAATACTAATGAAAAGTGAAATTATACATGTAACATATATGGATGCATTCAAGCACACAAGTAAAACAAAGAGAATCGAATAAAGTGACAAACAAGATGTTATGAGAGAGAGGACAAGAAAACAAATATCACTGCCACACAATCATGCAAGTATCAACTAGACTATGAATGTAGAACCTCAAGATATTATGCTAAGGACCATATGAAAGGAGCCAAATTGTTGAATATGTCATTGTTGACAAATGCCCACAATGTGTTGAGATCTACACTAACAAGAAACCCAAGACAACACCTCAAATGTTTCATTGACTTAATTCAACCAACAACCTGCCACTATCAGTGAAAAAAAGCTTCAACATACCATAAGTAGTCAATCAACAAGGTATTTCCCTCATGCGTACAAGTGAGACGAAAAATAGCTTGAACACAATGTTAGTAGTTTTCCCTGAGGGGGTAAGGAATTCAAACAAAGCCCACCCTAAGGGAAGCAATGAAAAGAAGGAAGAGCAATGCACCGCAAGTAGGGAAAGGTTGAAAAGGGGGAAAGGGAAACAAAGCTAGAAAGACCAATAAAGGTGAAAACCACTTGCCCAAGCAGGAGAAAGGACAAAAGGTAGTGTAGCTAAGCAGGAACAAGATTAACCAAGGAAATCAAATATGAAATACTAGACAAACCAACAAAGGCAAAGCATCATGCCCCGAGGGTGGAGCAAGTTTGACCAACCACACATAGTAGGAAACAAAAAACTTGTTTCTAAAAAGAGACAACATTGATCGACCATATGCAATGTGTGGAAAACAAAAAATTAGGCTCTTACAAGAGACAAAGTCAACCAGTGACAGGAAAGGTATGAAAAAAAAAAAGGTTACAATTGAAAGTAACAAGTTTTACCATTAATGTGTAATGTATGAGAAACAAAAATCATACCCTTTGAAAGGAACCAAATTGACTAGAAATACAAATCAACAAAGATGAGGAGACATGGCAAGGCTGGGACAATATCGCAATAATGGCACTCAGAGGTACATGTTGACCAAGGTCACCACCCTATGAAATGTAGAAGCAAATACATAGGCACAATAATCAATCACAATTGGATACTTAATACCTTAGGTCAAGCCCAAACCCAAGGCAATAACCCTATGAAATTCAACCATTGAATTAGGCAATGACTAATGATAGAGGCAACCGATAAACAAAAGAGAAAAGGCAATTGGATGAAAGGGAGCAAAGAAAGCTCTGAAAGAGAAGGATGAACAAGAAAAAGAAAGTGGTAAGCAAAAGAAATGTGATAGAAGGGTAAGGTTAGGAGAGAAAGTGAGAGGATGCCCCCAATTTTCCAGGAGGACACCTAAGAATAAGGAGGGTTAACATGAAAAATCCATTGGAAGGAAATAAGGGTGGGAAAGGGTAGATGCAAAATGAGTGCTCGAGAAGAAGCGAGATGGGAAGGAGAGTAGTATTTATTGCTTGAAATAGGCAAGGTGAACAAGAAGGAACATGGAAGAGCATGCAAGGAGGTAGCCCTAAAACATTCAAAGGAAAAAACCAACACTTAAAAGTCTCTAAGGAGTAGTGATTGAAGAGTCAATTTAAATAAGGATCAAAATGTTGCAAGTCTAGAAAGAAGAGGTATCTCAAGGGGATGACATGCCAAAGAAATATATTTGAGCATAAACTACACAAATTAAAGGAAAAATTATGGAGACTAAATTAAGGATATGGGAGAAAGGGTCAAGGTCAAACTTCATAGAGAAGGTTTACCTTTATGTAAGAATAATGACTCTCTTATGAAAGTGCACAAAACAATCAACACATCAAGTCAAGGTCACCTAAGGAGGATGTCACACCTCTTGTAGCACAAAAAAATGAGTACCAACAATCTTAGGTATAGATTAACAGCATCGAGGGGCTTAGTCTCAAATTTGTTAAATCCTTGACAAGGACGAGTGGCAATTGAGAAGCTAGAAACACTAATGCCACTGCAGACAAGTGAAATGATGATGTTAACCATAGAACCTAGGTTAAGGATGACATGTTTGATAACAATATCACCATACTAGATTTGGTTAAAAAGCATCAAAGACACTAATCTCCAATTCATCCTCGAAAGGGAGGTGGAAAAATTCAAAGAAAAATTCACGACTCCAATGATAAGAGAGCTTAGGAGAGTACTTAGACATGGTGTTGATTAGTGATTCCATTTGGTCAAATAAATCATGAAGGGCATCTACAAGGGACATTACAAAAGGCATGGGAAGACAAGGTTTGGTCGAGAGAGTAAGAAATGGAAAATGAGGTAGATTGAGGGATGGAATAAGGATTGAGCAGGGGAGACATGTCATATGCCTTGGAGATGGATGCAATCCAACGATAAGGTGGTATACCATAAAGATTGATGAGTCATGAGTTGAAGAGACTATGGTGGGACCAACACACATAACGGGTAATAATGTCAAGATCGATTAGATCATGGATAGGATGGACTTATCTAACGAAACCAATCAAATAAGGTGAGACACTAACATTCCCAACTATGTTGACTTGTGCCTTAGCCTTGGGAGGGTACTAGTTAGTAGAAGGAACAGAGGAAGAAACCCTTTTTCTAGAAGGTTGGGGACTCCCCTTTTTTTTTGTGTTGAAAGAATTGGATTTGAGTTCAATAATAACCTTATCTTTCTTAAAAGACTTTTGGGTCTCAAAGGTCTTATGCTTATACATGGCATATTTTAAACCCTAAGCTTAACATAGGCTTCTGCAACAACAATCTTTGGCTTAGCAATTTGATCAATGGTCTTGTTTGCATATTTTCATTTAATTGTGTACCAATGTGTTCAATGTTGTGTGTGTCACACTTGTGACAATTGCACCACATGCAAATTATGGATCATGAGGCATCAAATTGTTCTTTGGCTTGAATGAGGTGAATAGTATTAGTTTCAATTTTAAACGAGGGCAGTTCATTGACCCCATCATCAATTGCATTTCTATTTTATTGAGGTAGGTTTGAAGGTTTAGGTTTGTTTTCACCAATAGTAATATTAGCTCGCATGTTCTCAATTCTAATAAATCCTTATGCAATCGCAATTGTAGCGGTGTCGTGGATGTACATTGGCATTTTGTTTTCATGATGTGTTGTATTGACAAAAGTTGAATTAGATGGTTTTCTAGGAGGTTTTCCCTGGAGTCATGTATGGCCTTACACCATCTAATAAAGGCTGAGTTGGTTTTTATCTCCTTGTTTAATGTTGAATCAAGTGACTAGGCTCAATTCATCTATTTTGGAAATGTCGAAATATGTAACAAATTTATCAATAAAGTTTTGAAGGTTGCAAAGAAATCCATCTCGTAAGTAGTGGAACTAGTGAAGAGTGTCCTCCATTGAGGAACATGGGAAGAGTTTCAAGGCCATGTTATTGACATGTAAAAACTCAACATGTGTGAGGGAAAAGGCTTCAATGTGATGTGTAAGATTTTTATTTGCACTACAACTAAATTTAAGAATATTGAAAAGCTTTGAAGGGAGGGGAGATGTCTCTATCTGAGGGCCAAAAGGGTTGCAAAAAAAGGGTTTAGAGGGAGCATTGGAGGCTCATCAATTTTGGTTCCCATTGTTTTGGTTTTGGTTTGGGAAGTTGTCAAAGGTGTTATAGTTTTTATTCAAATGTAGAAGTCATAATTTGTGACCTAAGTTAAAGGGAGGATGATGTCACGTGTGATATTTACAAAGTCTAGAGAAGCCTCCAAAGTCAACGTATTTTCATTTTCATTAGGGTTACAACTTCCTTGGAAGTTTTGTGTTCAAAGGGGGATACTTTTTTTTCCACAGAAAATTGCACTTATATTATTATATAAAGTTTTACATTCAGAAAATGTACAAGTTACACAGCGCATGGAGATATAACTGCTCCTCTCCACCTCCCTCGAAGGTATAAAAACAGTGCTGACTAATACCAAAAAGATTACTAATATTTAGAATGTAACCTTGGCTAAAAACATTCCTATGTGTTAGAATTTTGGGAACAATGTAACTTGATCTAGTTATTTACATAAGATGCTTAGTGTATTAAGGTAGAGGTAACAAAGACAATTCATATGTCTCCTTGAAGTAAAGGTTGGGGCCTCACTATCAAAGTATGATTACAATGACTAACTCTTGTAGACAAGGATTCACCTTTAACCAAAAGCCAAACAATACTTTTTCTGAGAGGTATGAAGAAAGTAGGTTACTAAACTTCATTATATGATGTTTATTGCATAGCTCATTAACAAAAATGATGACAAATAATGATCTTTATTTTCAAAAATTCTAATTACCGATAAATTTCGAAACATGAAATATTCATGGTAGTAAATCTTCCAAAAAAAAAATATAAAACAAAATGCAAGTAAAATATATGTACTAAGGAAGGACATGCCCTATCTCTTTATATACAAGGAATGTTTTTACGTATTGAAATCAAGTAAAATGTGCACTGAAATATATGCTCTCTTTATATATATATATATATATATATATATGATTTCAAAAATTACAAAAATATCAGGCATAAAAGAATGTTAATATATATAATTTTAAAGAGTACATTCCCTATAATATTAATTAATTGAGGATATCAAGATATCATGCATAAAAGAATGATAAAGAATGATAATACAGATGATCTCAAGAAGTATAAATACATTCCATATATATATATATATATATATATATATATATATATATATATATATATGATTTGAAAAGGTAAAAAAAATATTATGCATAAAAGAATGTTAATATACATGATTTTAAAGAGTACATTTTCTATAATATTAATTAATTGAGGATATTATATACTCTTTGAGATGGAATGTATTTGTACTCTTTGAAGATTATCTATATTATCATTATTTTATACATAATATCTTGATATCCTCAATTAATTAATATTATAGAGAATGTAGATAATCTCAAAGAGTACAAATACATTCCATCTCAAAGAGTATATATATATAAAGAGAACGCATGTCTTTTTAGTGTGGACATTTTACTTGATTTCAACAAGTAAAAAGAGTACAAAGAGAACAACAACATTCATATATACATATTAAGTGATTTTAGCATGTAAAAAGTGTACAAAGAGCACAAAAACATTATATATGGAATGTTTTTGTGCTCTTTGTACTCTTTACACATTGAAATCAAATAAAATGTGCACACTAAGAAGAAGAGATGTTCTCTTATATATATATATATATATATATATATATATATATATATATATATTACTCTTTGAGATCATCTATATTTATCAATGATATCCTAATATTCTTAATTAATTAATATAAAGGGAATGTAATCTTTAAAATAATGTATATTAATACATGATACTCTTTGTACTTTTTGAAATCATATATATTATCACCCTTTCATGTATAACACACTTATCCTTAATTAATATAAGTAACAATGTATCAATTTACATTTTAAAGTAAATTGATATTTGTAATTAAATATGTGTTAAGAAGATACTTTGAAAATGAATTTGATATTTGCAATAAATGTGTTAATGTGTTAAGAGTCTCTCTATCTCTCATATATATATATATATATATATTATCACCCTTTCATGTATAACATACTTATCCTTAATTAATATAAGTAACAATGTATCAATTCACATTTTAAAGTAAATTGATATTTGTAATCAAGTATGTTCTAAGAAGATACTTTGAAAATGAATTTGATATTTGCAATAAATGTGTTAATGTGTTAAGAGTCTCTCTATCTCTCCTTATATATATATATATATATATATATATATATAGTTTTGTACTATTTTAAATCGTGTATATATTATTATTCTTTTTTGTATACAAATAGTGATGTATTAATCCATATTTTAAAAGTGAATTTGATATCTACATAAAATAAACATTTTAAAAATAAATTTAATAATATTAAAATTTCCAACCTGAACAAACTTAACCCTTTATAAAAAGAACTTAATGTTAAGCATGAACTATATATATAATTTTTCATTATTTTTCATTTCTTATCAATTGAAAGGTTGACAATTTCATCAAAAATTTCAAACACTAAAACCCTTAGAACTAAAATGCCAACCCCTGATTTAAAGACATAACAATGCCCAGAAATATTTAAATATCACCTTCAACAAAAATACCCAATTTTTTCAAACTCAATTTCCCATCAAATTATAGGATTATAATATACAACAAAAATAAAATACAATTTAAAAAAAAAAATTAAAAAGAAAGGCTACATAGTACACTTGATTAAAAAAATTCCATGAACAAGCAAATTAAATGCAATTCAAAATAATATAAAATAATATAAAACAAAAATAAAATAAAATATAATTTAAAAAAAAAACATTAAAAAAGCAAGGCTACATAGTACATTTAATTAAAAAAATTCTATGACCAAGCAAATTAAATGCAATTCAAAATAATATAAAATAATCGTTTTAAGAACATTTGCAAAAATTTGCAAAAACAATAAGCTTAACAAAGTTTTACCAAAATTGATCTTAACAATAATCTTTAACATCATCTATGAATAAGCAAACTAGTCATTAAAAAGCAAATTACCAAACTATGGATTAGTCTGCATATCTACCAAAGCTAACAAAGGACAAAATCAAATTTTAACATGCATACTTATTTTGTTGTGGGCCTCCAACCACCCATATTCTAACACATACTCATTTGTTGTCAGCATTCCTCGGAATCTTTATTGCTTTGGACAACCTTGGATGATATTTTTTTATGTAAGTTATGTACGCTGCCATGTCTCGTAGTTTATCCATCCGATTTCTACATTGAAAAATACACAAACTCGGGAGTTGTCTACCCTGAAGGAGTTGACAACATATCTAACAAAGAAAAACATCAACTACATTCTTGCATGCACTCATTTATTGTTGGCCTTAAGAATCACCCATGTTCCAACATGCATAAACATCAACTACATTCTAGCATGCAGTCATTTATTGTTGGCGTTCAGAATCACCCATATTCTAGCATGCATACTTATTTGTTGATGGTGTCCTTAGAATCTTTCCAGGTTCACAACCTTGCATTACATATGTGATGTAAGCTATGTACGCTGACATGTCTTGTAGCTTCTCCATCATGTATGTCTTTATAACAAATAGATCTCTACATTGTTAGATACATAAACTACTGGACAAAAATGGTTAGACAATATGAAATATTTTCATTTAAAATGTAACTGAAACCATGTAATTCCTTGAAACGGCTTAATACGTGTATTTCTAACCCTTCATGTCCATGCCAAGGACCAATATATCTGCCATTAAAGAATTTAGAACCTGATGCAATTGCATTTTCTGATAAATACTTCTTTCAGGTTTAGAGTCCATCTCATCTTTGTGCCTCGCAAGAAATCTTGTAAAAACATTTTCTCTACTCGAAATGTATTTATTTCATGGCAAGCCCATGCATATAGAAAAGACTCTAGGTACCAGATTCTGAAACCACAAATACATTACCCAACAAATATGTTGTGTATATGATGGAACTTGTACCATGGTCCCAATTCTCTGCCACTTTTCTGTTAGACCATATGCTCATATCCAATACAGCTTTTAGTGAATAAAATGTTCTAGCAAGTCCACATTTTTAATTGTGGTGGAATCAAATCTGGAAGCTATAGGCTCCAAAGAAGACTAGAAACTTTATGTGGTTAGCTTTAAAAAACAGAATTCGACTAGGAAAGTTATGCAGAGGAAATGTAAGCAGAGTCCAGGGCTTTGTATGCTGTGTAGTTTGGAGACAGACAAGCTCTCATCTGTTAATCTGATGTTCATATGCCCAACAAATTTGAAAGGAGGTTGAACGGATTACAGAAGCGACAAATGTTTGGGTTGGTGACTCGGTGAAAGAGTGTTTGAGGAAATGGTTCATCAAGAACAAGTTGAAAGAATTCAGATCCATTCCTTGCTTGAAATTCCTTCCATCCTTTCAGGTTTATCGCTCAGGTGAAAAAAATGATGTCTTTCTGCCAAAATATTGTTAATTAAGGAGGACCCAAGCAGGTGGGTGAGATGACGACCAACAAATCACAAGCCTAGGGATTTTTTGATGGAACAAGACAAGGTCCACAGGATTTCAGTAGTGGTGGTGGCATTCTTTACTTATCAGACTCTAACTATGTGAAATTCAAAGCACACTTGGGTGTGGAATCGAATAATTACGCTGAGGCTCTCGGACTGTTACTAAAATGTGCTCTGGAAAGAAACTCAACTCATATTCAAATATTTGGAGACTCATCCCTTGTAATCAATTGGATGAAAGGAATATCACAACTGCACAATTTTATCCACTACTACTTGGGCCTATTGCTGATAAATTCGAGGAGATAGAAGATTCCTTTGTGTTTATTTCTGTCGCATATATACATACAGGAAATTGAATATGATAACCGACTCATTTATCGAGAGGACAAATACTAGCTGAAGGTTCTATGGCTGTGGAGGATGCTAACGAGAGAGCCACCTTTACCCTCCCTAATAAATTTCTGAATGTCACTACTCATCTTACTCCCAGTTTTCCTTTTCTACAGTATGGCTGGACAGTTCTGTTGTTGCTCTCTTCAGAAATTGTTTCTGTTGTAATCCTTTATTTTTGTTATGTTCAGAAATATCCTCTTGAGAGATTACTGTATGTTGCATTTTTTGATGTAGATAAAAGGCCCAAATACTCGTACAAGAAAATGATGATTACTGATAGTGGATCTTATGGCAAGCTTTAGCTGAAGATAAAATTATGTACAAGAAAAAGCGTGCAGTCCTTTTACTGGTTCTGTAAAGTGCTGATAGCACTTGAGAGTGTTATTTTCATTCTTCCATTGACGAGAAATTACATTTTTTTGGGCGGAAATCCTATATATTTAATTATAAATAAACATTAAATTACAAAATATATAAAATATGAGGAACTTTCCTCGTGTAACCTTGTAAATAAACTGGTTGAAACTAAAAAAACAATTGTTGGTCCACTTGAAAACTACAAGAAAATGTGAAGGGCAAGTATAATGACTATTGATAGTGGATCTCATAAGCTTTAGATGAAGTTAAAATTTTATATGAGAAAAGGCCTCAGTCCTTTCACTGGTTCTGTAAAGTGCTGATAGCACCTGATTAGTGTTATTTTCATTCTCTTTGAATAGAAATTATATTTTTTCTTTGGAAAAAGAGTCCAAATATTTAATTATGAATATAGATGAAATTACAAAATATATATAAAATATGAGAGAAACTTTCCTCTTGTGAACTTGTGAACAAACTGGTTGAAACTACAAAAAAGACAATTGTTAGTCCACTTGAAACAGCCACTTAACTTTATATATAAAACGCCACGTTATATAGCAACATTAACACCTGCAACATTCTCTCTGTCAAATTAATCCTTCTCTCACGACATCATATGGCTCATGAATTATTTTATGTTCTTAATCATTCATTGTCAAAGGCCAATATAATGACAAATGTATCCAGAGGGTTCAGAACAATTAAGAACATGTTACATATCTATGTGGTGTTCTGTCCCAAAAATCCATTTCAGGGATTGACTCCTGATTCCTTAGTTCAGAATGGTTTCCAAATTACGTTGAATGATTGTGAATGATTCATTAATAGGATAAAGAATTATCCCAAGAAGTACCAGAATTTATCACTGCAAACTAGATGGTTTCAGAATAGTGATGAGTCAAGTAATGTTAAATTGAGGACTGCATAACTGTCCCATCACTTCAACAATAAAAACAAATCCATATTATCGAGAAATATGCAGAAAGCCTCCTTTCACAAGGTCTGCTTTCAGTTTCTTACTCTGCATCACTCACTCCTCCATAGCATCCCCTTCAATAATTTTCACATGCTCTTTCAAAGGGGTTATTTTCGTTGAAAGAACCTCTGTGCATTAAAAACAAATAAATTAGTAGTCAGGAGATGAAAGAAGATAATTTTATAATAAAGCCTCAAATCATTCTTGAAGTCAATGTATAATCGTTTGTTCTGAGAGTAAATACTTAAAGCAGGTAAGTTGATCTGCTACCAAAATAATCCAAGCACAAGTTACCAGTTCCTTGCTAGCAATACATGTTATTCAAAGATGGTCTATAACTTTATATGCCTACTGCAGGTCTGTGACATAACCTATTATGTCAATTATGCAACAGGTTTTAAAGAAAAATCCAGAGAAATCTATGACAAGCAACTTGCACTACAATCTTGATCAGTGCAGTCAGAATTATCGGGAACTTTAAAGATGCAGTGTTCAAACTTCAAACATCCC